>MU687105.1:35364-57825 GCA_026770625.1 Nicotiana glauca
TGGTCAAAATTAAAAATCACTTTTGTATTTACTATCTAAATAATATAAATGTAAGCCATTAATACTTTTGTAATACAAGGGATGAATAGTACTACGAATCGTGCGTGTGTGTGTGTGTGTATATATATATATATATATATATATATATATATATATATATATATATATGGGAAAGGTTATGGCGTTATATACGCACCACCACTTGATCAGTTGGTATACAATGATGATTTTGCCCACAGTGGCCGATATGATATGATGGGATACCCTCAGAGGCTGATGATATTATGAAATATGTACCTATGCACGATATGACATTCATACGTATATGCATGACGTTAAAAGGATTTTATAATTTACAGAGTTATTTAGACATACAGGTTGAGTCATATACTCTATATTTCTTCCATGTCTCTTATGTATTTATTTATGTGCCTTACATACTCAGTACATTATTCGTACTGACGTCCCTTTTGCCTGGGGATGCTGCGTTCATGACCGCAGGTCCAGATAGAAGGGTCGAGTGCCCTCCAAGTAGGCTATCAGCTCAACGAAAGATGTTGGTGCGCTCCATTTGCTTCGGAGTTGCGTATCTGGTTAGTATGATTTAGACGTGAATTGTTTGGTATGGCGGGACTTTGTACCGGCCTTTATGATATTTATGTGCTCTTAGAGGCTTGTAGATATATGTCTTGTATGTGAAAGATTTTACGGCCTTGTCGGCCTATGTTTTGAGTTTATAAATGATCATGTTAGCCTATTAGGCCCGTATGTCACGTGTATATGATAATGTAATAAGAAAGATACGTTACGTTGGTACTTGGTTGAGTAAGGTACCGGGTGCCCGTCGCGGTCCATCGGCTTGGGTCGTGATAAAAGTGGTATCAGATCAGTTATGTCCTAGGGAGTCTACAAGCCGTGTCTAGTAGAGTCTTGTTTGTAGGTGTGTCGTGCACCACAATTATAAACAGGAGGCTATAGGGCATTTAAGACTGTCACTCTTTCTTCTTACTTTAGATCGTGTGTTAGAGCTCACTTATAAGAATTCAAGTTCAGAACTTCTTTTTTTATTCGTAATAAGACGATGCCTACGTTCAGAAAGATGATCGATAAGAGATATAGTTGTGGAAGAGCTGAGTTAGAGGAATTGGATTTCTGTATGATACCTATGATAAGTAAATATGAGGTCTTTAGCATATCATGGGTGTACTGAAAGGTGTAAGCTTCCTGATAAGAAGCTTTAAGGCAAGAATGTCTATCCATCTTTATGGTAAAGGACAATGAGAGATTAAGAAGATAAGTACAAGTTTCAGCAAGTAAAAGGAGCAAGGTGAAAAAGAGTACGAGGTACCCAGCTAATGAAGGTTAACAACGTTTATAATTGAGGTAGAGGAACATGAGCTTTTTGAGTTATATTCAATAGTAACAAAGGTATATACAATTGGCCGCACCCATTCTAGATATGCCCTATGGGGGTTGGCAGAAGTAGTATAAGAAGATATGATGGGTGAATTATTTGCGTCAATTGACATTTTCGAAGGATATTACAAATGTTCTAATAGATCTCTTTGTGAGACACCCAGATGGTGCTCTATAAAATAATGCAACCAGATATGAATATTACAAAGACATGCACTATAAGCCTTGAAGAAATAAATATTACCTTAGTGTGGCTCGCGTCCCTATTAAAGCGAGAACGTTAAGCAACTTGAAGAGCCACTGGATGGAGCAAAGAAAAGCTAAAAGCGAAAGAATGTCGTATTGAAGTTTTCACAAGAAAAGGGATATGCAAAAATATTAATAGAGTAATGAGAAGAGAGATAAGGAAGCATTATGAATAAGGTATGACACGTGGATGAATACGGTAGAGTGTTATAGAACCTATGGTCAAATGAAGGAAGAGACGAAAGGTGATGGGCCTTAAGACAACAAAAGAGTATAGGCCATAAGGTTATATCCTCATTTTGAGAAATAAGTTTGTGACTCCAACGCGACTACCAAAGGGAAAAGTTAATCCCCAGAATAATAGAAATCAGTATGGGCTGGTAAACAAGATAAACTAAATATGAATTAGAGACTGAATGATTGGAAAGTACTCGGCATCACGGTAATTTTAGATTTCGTTCCGCAATAATAGAATGGACCATAGAAGAAGATTCATGAGGAATTCACAGAATGGTCATTCAGGAAGACACTTCCCTAAAGCAAGCAATATTAGCAAAGTTAAGCTTAAGGGACTATATGTACCAGTTACATTAAGTGTCACCCTCACAAGTAAGGGAATTTGTTATCCTTGGTACAGAAGGATTGCCGCAAGGCGAGTAAGGATCATTGATGTTGAGAAATGATGCCAAAGATGAAGAGGTAAAACATCTATAGGTAGATCCTCGTGGCTTCAACTCTTAGTACACCCCTAAAAGGGGAAATATGGAGTGACGTGGAATTAAGTCAGAATTAAGTGGTTCTAGTGACTACGGAATGATAAAGGAAGAATGCGATAAAAATGAAGGGATGAAATTGCACTTATCCGAATCCTACAGTTATGCTATGATTCCATAACGTTACATAAGCACGATGTCAGAAAAAGGAAATAAGGTTTCTCGCTCGGAAGGTTATTGATAAATAAGGAGCTAGTGCTAGAGGTAAGTTAGACAAAAGAAATAACCTAAGAAAGATTACACCAAATATGGATATGAGAATGAGTCGATGAGTAGTTAGTACTTGATTCAGGAAGAGCCTAGTCATGTCTAGACAAGAAGTTACAGACAAATCAGCAGATCATGCAAGGTAAATATAGTAAACCCCAACATGGAGATTCCATCCTCGCAGTAATGTTATTATAATACTTAAGATATATTCAAATAGGAATCAGGTAGTTAAAGATACCGTATGAGTGTTACGGGGATAAAAGAAAGTGCCACTGGGAAGGCAATCAAAATATCAGTTGAAGCAACCCTATAAGCACAAGGGCGCGGAGATAAGCAACTACGGATAATTATAGGAAAGGAAGGACATCAAAAGGTCTGTAATAAGCTCACAACTTTACGAGGGTCAAGGGTTCTCCCTAAGTACTATAACGAAAGACTAGATGAGAAAATAAGGAAGAAGGCTTCAACTTAAGCACAACGACCTAAAGAGGATATGGTCGTGTAGCAACAGTATCACAACAACATTATAAGCACTCCAAAGGAAAGTGGCACCTACCATGACTAATGAACGGGAAGTAAAATTAAAACTAATATTCGAGATAATATGATTTGCACGAAAACTCTGGCATGTATGGGCACTAAGATGAGTTAAGTATGGACGCAACAAGGGGGTAGAAAGACCAAGAAAAGTAATAGCTTACGTTGAAAGAAAGCTAAAATGGAACGAAAGAAATTATTTGATCAATGATCCAGAGTTGGTTATTTTATGAAGTCACTTAAGGGTTCGGAGTTTTATACATGCATCATATACAGCCGTAGAAAATTCTGGTATACATTAAAAGAAAGAATTGTGCCCAAGTCATAGATGAAGGATTGAATTGTTACAGGATTTTATCATGAATATCCCTCAGCACCTATGAAAGGCTAAAGTAATAACTAATACCAGGAGCCGCAGGTCGGAAGATATCTTAAGCATACATGGATGCCGATCAGAAAGAAGAGGAGACTAAAGAGTTACATCGACTAAGAAAAACAGGAGGGACCAATAGAATTATAGACCTCAGGATCACTCTTAAGTAGCAGAGGTGTAAGAAAGATAGTACAGTAGCCATATTTAATAATAGCTCTATGATGAAGCCAACTGAAGAGTACTATCCTCATAAGAAGTCAGTACGAAGCTCCCATTAGATTGTGTATGCACCAGAGGTGTAAGAATTATAATAGAGTATCAAGTTATGCGCGTGAATTATACCTATGTGGAAGGGAGGTCATGAAAGAGATAGAAGATACGATGTGAGATTTTAAGGTAAGAAAGGTAAATGTGAACAACGTACGAGATACTCGAAGGCAGAATATGTGAATAGTCCATACTTCGGATAGAAGGCTAGAAGTGCTGGGATTTAATATCCAAGAATGATAGCAACATAGTCAGTGGCATATCTCATAGCCTATGGTTTCTAGGTATCGAGGAGGCTAATTAAGACAGTAAAGAAGAGTTAGAGATGATGTGATGTCTCGCTTGATGTCCCAGAATGACATAAGGAAATCTATAATGCAAGCAAGTTGAAAGGTTGCAAGTAATATAAATAAGTAGGTCGTAAGCCATTGCAAGGTTCTAGAAGCTACAAGGTTCTAGAAGACAAGTAAAAGGATAATAAAGGGCGAGTGAGAATGTAACGAAAATGGATAAGTCCTCAGGATTAAGCCCATGAAAACAAAAGGAGCAGATGGTTTCTCTAAATTATACAAAGCTCACTATAGCCTGAATGAACTCAAATGAGTCTAAGACTAATAACATTTAGAATGCCACCCTGGTAATAGAATGAGGGTGTAATTGTGATAGATAAAAGATTACGTTTGGGCCTTCGATTGAGTAATGATTCAACAAAGAAAAGAAACGGATCTTATGAATTAGACAGGATAAAGTATCCACGCAAGGTGAATCGCATTGGGACGCTGTGAGGTACAGTTATGAAAGCAGGGTATCGCCCCAAGTGGATCAATCGAATCATTCAAGATGTTCCCCGATAAAACGTGAATCCTACTAGCAATATTACATAAAAGGTTAAGTTATCAGGGGTAGATTATGGATTGAAATTGAGGTGAATCAACAATGGATGGATAAAAGTTATAAAGTATAAGAGGAGATTAGGCCATCATTATTAAAGATGAACAGTACTGTGGAGACATTAGAGGACATAGATTTATACGTATAAGATAAGCGACGAAAGTAATCTAAGATTTGGTAGCAGACCTTAGTAACGAGAAATCGAGGTAAGGGTTATGGTATAGTATGGCATATGTAGATGCAGTAAAGTCATACAAATGAATAACCAGGTCTATAAAATAAGATAAAGCAATATTTATAAGTTCGACAAATACCAAGCGAACAACTTCAGGATTGGCTAAAAACTGAAGGAAAAAGGAGAGGAGAGTCGCATAGGAGAGTCGCTAAAAGAGTACTAAATACAATTGTTTGAAAGAATTATAACACTGTTTGTCTCGAAATCATGAGATAACAGAATGAACTATAAGATAGAGGAGACGCCGGGCCTGCAGACGCTTGCAAGGCTACCTCGGTGTCTCGGTAGACTAAAGGCTGACTCTCGAACTACTACTGCTGTCCGGTACCAGGATCTGTGCAAAAGAGTACAGAGTGTAGTATCAGCACAACCAACCCCATGTGCTGGTAAGTGCCTAGCCTAACCCCGGCGAAGTAGTGACGAGGCTAGGACCAGACCATCAAATAAACATGTGCAGTTGTATAATACACAGCGGAAAGTAAAGCAGAAACAAACAAATAAAGATGGGAGGGGGATACATGTTTTGGGGAAATAACAAATAAAGCAGGTTCTCAAGAAAATTACCAGGAAACCAAAATTCAACTTCTAACAAGGATAGGGAAAACAAAGGCAGATTTCACTCTCGGTTGACAACTCGTTGCAGGCGTGCAACCCGATCCCATTTCTCATATCTTGTGGTAGGCATACCACCCGCTCCCATTTCATTAAATCTCGTGGTAGGCATACCACCCGCTCCCACTTAATTAAATCTCGTGGTAGGCGTACCACCCGCTCCCATTTCATTATATCAACAGTTCTTCCAAATGAAATTTACTCTAACAAATGCAACAATTAATACGAATTCATAAGACAACAAGTACACAATAATTATGATTCACTGAGGAAAACAAATAATGACAAGTAGCAATTAATTATGGGCTTTAAGGAGCAATTAGGCAATTTGGTATTTAATATGTCGAATATCAAGTAGCAATTAAGTCACATAAACATGTAGAAATTATGGCATAAATTCAAGGCATAACGTTGCGCAAGGATACCTTAATTCAATAATAAAAAGTAACACAATAAAGGGAAAGGTCAATATAAAGAATCACAGTAATAGTGGAATAAGACAATTAATGCACTTGAACTGATAACAATAAGAAATAATAACAAACGGCAATAAGTGCACGTCATCACCCTTCGTACTTTTACTCTCATCCTCACCAAGAAATGATATAATAAAATGTGCACGGCATCACCCTTAATGATTTTACTCTCTTTCCTCATATATAATCAATAGAATCGGCACGAAATGGTACATCGTGGGGCACGGCATCACCCTTCGTGCTTTTACTCTCTTTCCTCACAATAAGCAAACAATGCACGACATCACCCTTCGTGCTTTACACTTTTTTCCTCACAATAAACAAACAATGCAAGGCATCTCCCTTCGTGCTTTAACACTCTTCCTCACCCAAACAACAATCACAAACAAGGGGCAAGGGAGTAAACAAAACAATAATAGAAATCTCGGCAAGGGAACACAATTAAACAATTAAACCCCGGCAAGGGTACAACATCAATAATCTCAACATCTCGGCAAGGGAGAATAATCAATAAATAACAATATCCCGGCAAGGGAACAATTTAAATACTCTTTCTCTTCCTTTCACTTTTATTTCATATCTCACTTTACTACTTGAGCCAATGCTCCAGAGGGTTCAACCATTTCATATACGTTCACAATTGTAATATAACTTGAGCCAATGCTCCTCGTTGTTCATAGGTCACAATTCCTCTCACAAGCTTTTCACAACAAATAGGAATCATCACCAAGGCAAGAGAAATACAACGAAATCAAGATATTCACAATTTAAAGACTCACGGTCATGGTAAAAACCAACGTATAGATACTTGTCACCATGCCTATACGTCATACAACAAGAAGCAATTGGAAAATAAGACTCAACTCCTAGTCCCTCAAGCTATGGTTAGACCAAACACTTACCTCAATGCCTTGAATACAACTCAAGCTTCAATTATAGTTTTACCCCGTGATTCCACCTCCAATTCGCTCGTATCTAATTACAAATTACTTAATTACATCAATAAACACTAAATGAATCAACCCCAACGCATGAAAATGAGTTTTCCAAAGTTTTAACCAAAAAGTCAAAAATCGCCCCCGGGCCTGCGTGGTCAAAACCCGAGGTTCGAACCAAAACCCGATTACCCATTCCTCCACGAACTCAAATATATAATTTATTTTGAAATCGGACCTCAAATTGAGGTCCAAATCCCCAATTTTTAAAAAACCTAGGTTTTACCCAAAACACTCAATTTCCCCCATGAAAATCTTTGATTTTAGGTTGAAATCATGTTAAAAGATATTAATGATTGAAATAAATAAGTAAAAACTAACTTACAATTGATTTGGAAGAAGACTTGTTCTTGGGAAAATCGCCTAAGTGTGTTTGGGCTTGAGAAAATATGAAAAATAGAGTTCAAAATCGTTTTAGTGTAAAATTGCAGGTCTCTGATATGGGAAATGCAAACAGGGGTTTGCAATTGCGAACCCCGACCCTCAGATATGGGAATTACGAAGCAGGGTCCGCATTTGCGAACCCGTCATAATTTCCCAGGTTTTGCATTTGCAATGATGTAGTCGCAATTACGACTTCGCATTTGCAAGAAAAATATCGCATTAGCGATGACTGAGGATCTAGGTGGGCATCGCTTTTGCGATGGAAGTCTTCGCATTTGCGAAGAAGGCTGCCCAGGTACTGTCTCGAATTTGCAATGCATAGCTCGCATTTGCGAGCTCACATTTGCGAGGTTGGCTTCGCAAATGCGAAGCCTGCAGGTAAGTTCATACCAGAAAATTTTAAGTTAAAAAATTCAACCCGTGGCCTATCCAAAACTCACCCGAGCCCTCGGGGCTCCAAACCAAATATACACATAACCTCAAAAATATCCTACGGACTTATTCACACGAACAAATCGCCAAAATAACATCATAAACATCGAATTAAACCCCAAAATCCAAGAATTCTTTCAAACTTCATAAAATCTCAAAATTTCCAATTTAGGTCCGAATCACGTCAAATGACGTGCGTTTTTCACCAAATTTCCCAGAAACATCTTAAATCATATATAAGACCTGTACCGGGTGCCGGAACTAAAATATGAGCCTGATACCAACACGTTCTAATAAATTTTTATTTCAAATTTCCTTAAATAATTTCAGAAAATAATTTTACAAAAAAATCATTTCTTGGCCTTGGGACCTCAGAATTCGATTCCGGGCATACGCCCATGTCATGACCCGAATTTCCCACCTTCGGGAGTCGTGATGACGCCTACAAATAGGAGCTAGGCAAGCCAACTTAATTTACTTCTTTTAGCAATTATCGATCATTTAATAACAACAATGCATAATATGATAAAGCGGAAGTCTCAATATATAATTAACTGGAAGAAATGCGGAAGTTTAATAAAATCCTCTACCCAAGAACTGGAGTCACAAACTCACGAACGTCTAGAGAATGCTAAATATAATGTCTGAATAAAAACACAATTCTGTTTGTTCCGTTACAAAGGATAACAAACTAAAGTATAGACAGAAGAGACTCCGGGCCATGTGGATGCCAGCTAGGCTACCTCGGGATCTCTGGACTGAAGTCAGCTCCCAAAACTCCTACTGCTGTCCAAAAGCTGCTTCAGCTCCGTGATCTGTGCAAAAAGATGCATAGAGTGTAGCATCAGCACAACCGACCTCATGTGCTGGTAAGTACCTGGCCTAACCCGGCGAAGTAGTGACGAGGCTAGACAGGACCAATAATTCGGATAGGAGGGGAGCATGCTATAGGGGATGCAATAATCCGGATAACAAAAACCAACAAATAAAAGGTGAAAATGTACAACTGCAATATCAAAAAGAGTAGAAATTCAACAATTTGCACGACACCAACCTTCGTGTTTTTACCCTCGTTCTCACCAAAACAATCAAATCAGGGCACAGAATGTTCCTTCGTGCATTAATAATCAAAACATGGCACGGAATGTTCCTTCGTGCATTAATAATCAAAACATGGCACAGAATGTCCCTTCGTGTATTAACATATCCTCAACACAAATCGTGCACGACATCAATCTTTGTGCTTTATCACTCTTCCTCACCCATACAACAATCACAACCAATGGGGCGAGGGGATAGACAAATAGTAATAGAAGTCCTGGCAAGGGACACACAAGTAAACAGTTAAATCCCGGCTAGGGAACAACAATATACGAATACAGCCCGGCAAGGGAATAATCACATTTTTTTCTTTTTCTTTCATTTCTTACTCAATAATTACTTTATCATTCGAGCCGACGCTCCAAAGAGTTCACAAATCATAATTATTTCTCATACTCTTCACATTATATAGAAATCATCAATTACACAAGGAAGAGTCACAACAAAATAGGAGTAAACACAATATGCGGACTCACGGTCATGCTAGACACCAGTGTATAGATACTCGTCTCCATACCTATGCACCGTACACGACAATTATCAATTAGCAAACAATACTCTAAACCTATTCCCTCAAGCCAAAGTTAGATCAAACACTTACCTCAACTCCCACGGCTAGAATCAATCCACAATGACCGCTTTCCCTCTCGAATTCAGCTCCAACTCAATCAAATATATGAAATAACGACTTTATAGTATCAATAATAGCTAAACAAATCAAACCAAATACCTAAATATAGATTCCCAACTTTTCTTCCAAAAATTTCAAAATCGACCCCGGACCCGCTTGGTCAAAACACGAGGTTCGAACCAATTCCATATCACCCATTCCCCCACGAGCCCGAATATATAATTTGTTTTCAAATCCGACCCCAAAACGAGGTCTAAATCAAAGAAAATCGAAAAGCCCTAACTCTACCCAATTCCCCCAATTTCAACCCTAGATTACATGTTTTAGGCCTAGGATTTCAATGGATGATGATAAAAAATAAAGAAAACGAGTTAGATAATTCTTACCCAAGAAGATTTGGTGAAGAATCGCTCTACAAGTCGCCTAGAGTCTGTGGAGAAGAAGTGCTCGTGTGAATTTTTGAATAAAACCCGTCACTGTTCTGTTTTTAGCTTTTAAAATCACTGGGCAAAAATGCCCTTCGCATTCGCGGGAAGGGGGCCGCGTTCGCGAAGGGTAAATGAGTCAAGGCACCGCGTTCGCGATTGGAATGATGCGAACGCGAAGTAGAAAGCTGGGGGGTTCTAGGACTTTGGTCTATGCAAACGCGAGATGGGGTACGCGAACGCGATGAAGGAGAGGCTGTTACTACGCGAACGCGAGGACTAGTTCGTGAACACGATGAAGGAATTACTGGGGGGTCCTGAGTTGGCTTACGCGATCGCGTAAGGGGGAACGCAAACACGATGAAGGTAAGGCTAAGGGTACGCGAATGCGAGCTGAAGGCCGCGATCGCGAAGAAGGAAAACACTATGTAAAAATTGCAGAAAATCTGCTACTTTTCCCAAGTTCAAAACACTCCGAACCACCTCCGAATCACTCCCGAGCCCTCGGGGCTCCTAACCAAACACACACACTAATTCAACCACATCCTACGAACTTAAACGAGCGATCAAATCGCCAAAATAACATCATAAACGAGGAATCAAACCTCAAAATCAACACTTTTTCATCAAACTTCTTAAACTTTCACTTTTAGATATTTAGGTCCGAAACACGTCAAATGACGTCCGATTTCAACCAAATTTCACAGAAAGCGCTTAAACCATATATAAGACTTGTATCAGGCGTCGGAACCAAAATACGAGCCCGATACCACAGTCTTCTAATCCATTTTCATTTCAAATTTCCATATAAATTTCAGAAAAACAATTTCTTTTAAAAATTCATTTCTCGGGCTCGGGACCTCGGATTTCGATTCCGGGCATACGCCCGAGTCCCATATTTTTCTACGGACCCTCCGGGACCGTCCAATCACGGCTCCAGGTCCGTTTACCCAAAATATTGACCAAAGTCAACTTTAATCATATTAATATCAAAATTCATCATTTTTTTCACATAGAATTCATATTTAAGCTTTTCGGCTACGCGCCCGGACTACGCACACAAATCGAGGCGACTAAAAATGAGGTTTTCAAGGCCTCGGAAGCGTGGAAAAGAGAGAAGACAGGTGATGACCCTTTGGGTCGTCACAGCCCAAGTCCCATATTTTCACGGACCTTCTGGGACCGTCAAACTACGGGTCCGGGTCCGTTTACCCAAGATGTTGACCAAGGTCAAATTTATTCATTTTAACACCAAAATTTAGCAATTTTTCATAGAATTTCACATTTAAGCTCCCGGCTACGCGCCCGGACTGCGCATGCAAATCGAGGCGACTCTAAATGAGGTTTTCAAGGCCTCGGAAAAATAGAATTCATTTAAAATAGGTGATGATCCTTTAGGTCTCATATATATATATATATATATATATATATATATATATATATATAGGGCAATAAAAAAGTGAGGTGGCATCTCTCTTTGGCCAAGGATCCTATTTATCCTTTTCTCCTTTTCTTTGCATTTTTCTCTTGTTTTTATTTAAGTAAATTAGTTCAATAATAGCTTGAGTCTTTTTGATTCTCCTACTTTTATTATACTCTTTAAACCTTTGCATTTAAAAACTCAAAATTGACACCTTCTTAAACTTTTTTCTACCGTTTCAAAAATGACACCTTATTCTTAAACTTTGTTCTACCGTTTCAAGCTCTTTCCCTTCTCAATAATTGCTTATTAATTAGATACAATAACATCTCATATATTGTCTTTAAATAAATGGCTAATGTGTTTAGGCACCATAGTCATAGTCAGCCTACAAAAGCAGATTTAGAAAATGGAGATTAGCCAGCATAATAAGCATTTCGATGAGTTTTGTGAAAAGGTATGAATTTCTAATTTTTCGGTGCTTTTGAATAAACTAGAAGCTATAACTATGTTCTATTTTAATAAGTTCAAAGGTTTTGCTTAAATACTTAAATTTCAAATATATAATTGTTATCATGAACAGTACACAATCAAGAGAAAAGTTATGGCGATTTAGAGATGTAAAGTTACATCAAAGGTGATGTTTATACATTCAACTAATACTCTCTATTATTTAAATTTTTTTGCAATAGCACTGCAAATGCTTATATCACCTTTTCTCTTTTGGTGATAGGTCTGTGGAATTTGGGAGAGCATATCTTTAAATTTAAAGGATATTTTGATGAAGCTATTGTGCGAAAATTGGATATATTATGAGAAATACTCTATTTCATTTTATTTTTTTGCAATTGTTTAGATGACACTATCTCAGGATAACAACTTTATTATCTCCACCTTATTTTCTATATATGTCTATTACTCAATATAATTTTCTGATTAAGATCCACCTGAAATATTAATATTTGTACCCCAACTTCTGTTAAAGTTGAGGTTTTGTTGCAGGCGTAACAAATGATGAAAACTTTGCTGATGCAGTGGGTGAAGCAGTTCAGAATGATCTGCTCTTTGATTTTTTAAAGTGAAAAAAGTTTCAAGAAATTAGCGCTCTTATGATATGTCACGACCCAATTCCCAAATCCGGTCGTGATGGCACTTCTCGTGAAGACAAGGCCAGCCAACAGAACAACAATGCCTCATTTGACAGTTAATAAACATAAATAAATGAATAATACGACTTAATGGCATTTATAACTAATATTTACCACCCAACACAACCTGACCGGGGTGTCACAAGTCACGAGCATCTAAAGAAAACCTAGACACAACTACAGGGCCAATAATATACAAAATAAAGTTCTGGAATCAAAGGACAACGTCCGGTGCCGCGAATGCTGGCGGTCACCTTGCTCTGCTTCAATAGTCATACCTTCAATCAGCTAGTAACCCGCTACCGAGAGAACAATACCTGCAACTGCACGCGAGGTGCAGGGAGTAAAGTGAGTACTCCAACTCAGTAAGTAATAAGAGTAAATAATAACCGAGCGGCAAGAAATCACGTAAGAGCACTCCATCATGCAATATGGGACAGAACAACCCTTTGAGAAAATAGTGGAACCGTGAAAACCCTTTAGAAATACCTGGTTCAGTTAAAAACCTCTTTTAAAAATATCCTTTTCCAACAGTCAAGCATATGAATGCGATATCAGATAGTGCTCAAAACCCTCGAAAATTCTCGCCCAAATCTCTCCAAGTCGCTCAAAAATGGTGAAAACTACCTCTTGCTCACGGATGAAATATAACATTTAAAACCCTTCTGTCCGCAGCAACTTTCGCTTCTGCGGTCCCGCTTCCGCTTATGCGGGACTGCTTCTGCGGTCGAAAATCCGCTTATGCGGTTCTCACTTAAAAACCCAATCTTCGCTTTTGCGACTCGAACTCCGCTTCTGCGGTTCACCCAAGACTGCTTCTGCGGTTATTCACTCGCTCCTGCGGACCCGCTGATGCGAAAAAGGTCCGCTTATGCGGAGCTCCTCAACCCCACACGAAATCGCTTCTGTGCTCTTCTACCCGCTTCTGCGGAACCGCTTCTGCAGTCTATTTCCGCAGAAGCGGAAATACCAGATGACAGCAATATCAGACCTGAAGCAAACTTCAAAAACTCTCGTCTAGACACTCGAATTCACCCCGAGGCTCCTGGGACCTCAACCAAAAATACCAACACAACCTAAAACCTCATTCAAACTTGTTCCAACCCTCAAAACACATCAAACAATGCTAAAACTATCAATTCACATAGGATTCAAGCCTAAGTTCTTTAAAAACTTCCAAAACATGCATTCGATCAAAAATCCGACCAAACGATGTCCGAATGACCTAAAAATTTGCACACACATCACAAATCACATATCGAAGCTACAACAACTCTCGGAATTCCATTCCGACCCTCAGATCAAAATCTCACCTATCCACCGAAATTCGCCAAAATACTAACTTCGCCAATTCAAGCCTAATTCCACACCGGGCCTCCAAAATCACTTCCGATCACGCTCCTAAGTCACAAATCATCCCCCGAAGCTAACCGAATCACCGAAAATTACATCTGAGCCCTATGACTCATAAGTCAACGTCCGGTTGACTTTTCCAACTTAAGCCTTCCTTAAAGAGACTAAGTGTCTTATTTCTTATCAAAACCAATCCAGTTCAACTCTAACACACCAAATACTGATAATGAAACATGAAGAAGCATAAAATGGGAAAAATAGAGTAGTAACACATGAGACGACGGGTCGGGTCGTCACATCCTCCCCAACTTAAACAAACGCTCGTCCTCGAGCGTACCCAGAGTTGTCCTAGAAGCCAACCAATAGCTAAATGACCTTACCAAGAATATACCCAGGGTGATCCCATGTCACCCTATCTCTAACATAGCTGAAATTACCCAATCCAGTCTAGCCCATAATTCATAAAACTACCTTTTCACTTCTGAAATCGTCAATACGATCAAAACCTCACACCTATACTTTGAATAGTCCCGAACCAACTGTAATAACCTATACTTGCAATCTCGATGAAATCATACGATATACCACATAATCCAAGCACTCGAAATGATAACTTCTATTCACAGCGGTTACCCACAACACCCAAATACCGATAGAAAACCTCTTATTAGCTAAAGTTTCACTCCAACACTTTCGTATCCTACCAAATGATGATGAAACACGCAGTAAACCATAACCATTTCTCATACCAGTCATTCATGAAGGCATTTCTTCCCTTTTGACTAATACCACCTCAGATTCCGAGCTGGACCTCGATATTATCCTTTCAACAAGATGAGATCAAATCTGGTCGTATTCATTAATGATCCCAACGATCTCTTCTGACCCAACACACCACCCTGGTGACATGACACATCAATACGGGCCTAAGCCTTAACTTGCATAACTACGCGCACCCATAAGCCAGTCTGAATATACACAGATCATGAAAATGACTCAATTGAAAGAGTTGTACCTCAAGCTCATCAATACCGTCACGACACAAAGCTGAGACCCCGTCTCATATCATAGAAATAGAGTACCTGACTCCTCCTTGGAAGGTCATAACTTCACGTGGCCTCGCCACAATGCGCGATCCTATCCAAACACTATTACACATGAAGCACCTCAAGTCACCAGGCTCAAAATAGACAGCCACACACAGATTGATGTCTGAAACCCAAACAAATCATCATACCTATGGTGAAGCAAGTAATATACACCATTCAATCCTGAAAGGACACAGCCGATGCGCCATTCCCTGAGCAACACCCAATACGGACTTTCCTTAGAAACTAGGAAGCAAGGCATACAAAGTAACATATGAAAAACTATTCTCAACATCACACTGTTGCGGCGTGCAATCCGATCCAGATAACATACCCGTGGCGGCGTGCCACCCGATCCACACAAATATCTCACATAGGGAGATGCACATCGAGCCAAATTTGCTCATTATAACAAAATACCGAGTATCGGTCGTAAGCATACTGAGTGCATAACAATATCTACATATAGCGTTATAAGATACAAAACTCAAGCACAATCCGAAAATCATAACGCCTCACAACACAGAAAAAGCAACTCATAGATCTCCCCAGATCACTAGCAGGTTCAATAACGATCGAATCAACCTATCCTTCATCAATACAATTCGGGGCCAACCAAGCCAACTCAAGCGAAACACGTATCCAATCAGCTTACTAACAAACTCATTACCAAGAAGGCTGAAGCTGCTCCTTCCACTACTATAACTCATGCCGAAGCCGTACGATACGGTGCCCGACACCAATCAATACCGAAATCCACAATCTCACCCGGTGACATGCCCGGCCACAAGGAATGCATCCAAAAAAAAGTCCCTCAATACCGGAACTGAATCAATGGTAGAAGCCCCTGCACTGACATTAGCCACAAAGGCCCAATTAAGAAGAGCAATCCTTCCCAGCCGTCCGCTGGTCTTTGGAAAACAAACCATTCTGCTAGAACATAGTCCGATGCACCTCGCCACGCAACCTGTGGCATTTTTCGACATAACCCATAGCACAATAGTCTAGAATAACCCAACACTGAGACAACTAGTCTACACCCCAATATCATATCCAAAATCTAATATACCAAGCAAAGAAAGATCCATTCGGGCTTCCAAACCCCAATAGCCGCTAACGGTACTAATACACACTATCTACAACCACTACATAGCCTGAACATGAGAACTCCCAGTTTCCAACTCCATATAGCACACGAATCACTGTTCCTGATCCCAAATTCCGCAATATGAATACATATTACACCTCGAGTACCCAATAATTCTTCGAAAGATATTCTAAAATTCTCCTGTGCCATCAAACACACTCATATATCAGCAGTCGATCTAGCAAGAAAGTGCCGCAATACTACCGAAGTATCATCATTCTAATCACATTACCCTTCTTTCGAGACATATACTCTCGTCAAATCACTTCCAATTAGCAGTACCATTTCCTTGTTTACCTGAGGCTACCCATTGCCTAAGAATTTTATGAACTTCCTTTCAGAACTGAACTATAACTCATCTAGCCAAGACCTTCCGTCAATCCTATCTAGAAGAGGAATTATTACGTATTCCATGCTTCACTTACCCATAGAAAATATATTCATCTCCAAACCACGGTAAAACCCAACAAGAACTCTCTCCCAACTCCATCTTCATGAGCTAAACTGTCAGGACTGAATCCTTCTATACTAACCGAGCTAAGCAAGCTGTCAGGACTCAAAAGTTTTGCTGCACAATACCTGTAAAAGCTCATTACCTCGAACACATACGAAGAGTTAATCATACCCTCACCATGCCGATTCGGTCTATTATCAAGCTATTCCGTCTATCAAATTCTCTTCTAATTTATCATCAACTTGATATTCTTCCTTGCTGTAGCATCGCAGTGCCTCAATCCAGGCCTACCACACGAGACTCAAACATAAGACCACACTATCTAAGACCCATAGGCCACCGAATACTCTCTCAATTGTTCACAGAAATGCCACCTTCCAGAATACTTCACTTTGAAGAACTTCCTGCGAACCTGAATTCGTTGCCATTACTTTCCAGATGTCGATACATAGGATCCCATAATTAACATAAAAATACCACAAGCCTCGACATTCTCCGATGAATACACGGTCTCTGACCACATACACAACCTTGAGACACCTGATTGTTACATGTAGAACCTTGAACACATTAGAACCATTTTCGAGAGTCATTCACTCTATTCAACTTGCATTTAGCCTGACTCAATGAACAGAACCACTCGTGCCTTATTGGCACTCCGATACCGCAAAATGAGATCCTCATCCCAATACAACCAAGCAACTTTCTGCTCTATGCACCGAGCATCCTTTACCAACAATAATTCTAGACATTCCGTGATTCTCATACCCTGTGGAACATTACTCGTGCCATCCTTGGCTCAATTTCCGCAACCAGAACTGATCCGCCAACATGCCTCAGACCGGAACCATCATAGCTCCTACCCATGCAATCACCTAATCAATAACAACCTCCCCAACTTGGCTCGAAGCCATACATCAAGACACACTCAACTACTCATAACACTTTTACTCTAATGATACCACAATACCATAGTGAGATTAAACTCAAATCATTTACAAGTTGTGAAAACACAGATCATCTAGTACTGTAATCCTCTGCAAATCTCACATTCATCCCCACATCAGTTGAGTCAACTCTCTTGAGCGACCCGAATTACCAAATTTCAACACGTACTCTTCAATTACACATGAGATCTTCCAACATACACATAAGGACCATACCGCTTAAGAGCACCCCGCAGGAGATAACCCACCTGCTTCGCCTCAATTTAGTACTTCAGCATACCTTCCACCATCATATACGTTGCACAATCGTTAGTCTTCCTGAGTCTGAACTCATACCGCCACGTGTAATGCACTTCACTTCCCAACTAGGAGATACGAAAATATTCTTCACGTGCCCATATCTCGGGGCTACACAACAGATCCCAATAGGAAACGAATCACTTAACAGTTCATCTATTATCCAGTAGACTTCTTCGTCACTACCAAGTCATATAGATACATCTCGCAGTACTAACATACTCATCACATGAATACCAAACCGCCATTCCGGCTAATAGGGACAATACCGAATATATAAGTTCAAAACACTTACTCACACAATCAGTACCTTGGTGCTCAAGCCATAGGAAAAGATATGGCCTCAAGTCCTCCAGAGTGGCCCAACATACCCACGAAGATCACATTTCGCCCCTTAATCGGGGGATCACAAGCCATCAAGGTACATATACTACTGAGCGCTCATGTGCGCATACAGACGTGAGGAAGGAATTTCAAGAATTATATCTCAAGCTGAATCAAGTACGCACGATAAGAATTCCAAGAAAGTGAAGTTTCCTAAAGGTTCTGCAGCATCTCGAGGATAAATACAGACGTCTCCGTAACGATCCGCGAGACTCTACTAAACCTACTCATGACTCGCGAGACCTAGTAACCTAGGCTCTAATACCAACTTGTCACAACCCAATTCCCAAACCCGATCGTGATGGCGCCTCTCGTGAAGACAAGGTCAGCCAACAGAACAACAATGCCTTATTTGACAGTTAATAAACATAAATAAATGAATAATACAACTTAATGGCATTTATAACTAATATTTACCACCCAACACAACACGACCGGGGTGTCACAAGTCACGGACACAACTACAGGACCGATAATATACAAAATAAAATTCTAGAATCAAAGGACAACGTCCGTTGCCGCGAACGCTGGCAGACACCTTGCTCAGCTTCAATAGTCATACCTTCAATCAACTAGTAACCCACTACCGGGTGAACAATACCTGCAGCTGCATGCGAGGTGCAGGGAGTAAAGTGAGTACTCCAACTCAGTGAGTAATAAGAGTAAATAATAACTGAGCGGCAAGAAATCACGTAAGAGCACTCCATCATGCAATATGGGACAGAACAACCCTTTGAGAAAATAGTGGAACTGTGAAAACCCTTTAGAAATACCTGGTTCAGTTAAAAACCTCTTTTAAAAATATCCTTTTCCAACAGTCAAGCATATGAATGCGATATCAGATAGTGCAGGTCAGCACATAAGACAGCCCCTCGGGCACAAAACTCCACCAATCAATAACACTAGGGTATCTGGTAAGCAATGCACGAAGTAGCATGGATGCCAATGAAATGAGAGTGCTGAATGTCATGCCACGTAGTACAAACAGGAACAAATGCATGAATGAAATGCAATGCACATGACCACTACGGTGCGCAGCTCGATCCGTTTGGGTACCCGCGCTCACTGTGGGGGTTCAGACTCCGGAGGGGCTCCTACAGCCCAAGCGCAATATCAATATCACACCGCTGCGGCGCACATCCCGATCCATCTTCAGTCCAGAAATGCACATATAACACTGCTGTGGTGCGCAACCCGATCCATGCTCAATCCAGAAATGCACATAAGCCACTAGGGCAATATTCAAATAACAGTTCTCAGTTCAAAACGTCAGTAAGATATCATTTAAGTTTTCAAATCATGAAAAATGGTCGAATTTGCAAAACTGCATTAAAACCCTAGACCGAGATCAAATAGTATGCAAAAATAATGCGAAAGCAGCGATATCAATCCCTGAAGGATTCACATAGTTGGCACGAAGCCCAAACATGGCAATCAGTCCAAATTATGATGATAACAAGTAGTTTCAGCCAAATACGTAGTAATTTCATCAATTGGGACAGACCAAGTCACAGTCCCCAACGGTGCTCTACCCCACGCTCGCTATCCGGCGTGCAAGTCACCTCGATACAACACTATGATGTGCAAATCCGGGGTTTCAAACCCTCAGGATATCATTTACAAGTATTATTCACCTCGAACCGGCAAAATCTCAAGCTCGTGACGCCTTTTCCCCTCAATTCGGCCTCCACGCGCGTCGAATCTAACCAAAAGCAGAATGAATACATCAACTACGCCAAGGGAACAATACTCAATCGAAAACAATCAAAATATAGCAAAAATTTCGAAACTAGCAAAACCCGAGCCCCGGGCCCACTTCTCGAAAAATTACAAAACTCACATTACCAGATTCCTCGTCTCGCCACGAGTCTATACATATCAAATTTACCAAAATCGGAGTCCGTTTGACCCTCCAAATTTCATTTTTAACTTATAATTTCTCAAGCCCTAACTTACCCCATTTTTGATGAATTTCCACCAAATTCCATGTTAAATCTAACATAATCTCGAATAATTAGGCCAAGGAACTTACCTCCAATCGATTCTCAGTCAAAACCCTCGAAAATTCTCGCCCAAATCTCTCAAAGTCGCTCAAAAATGGTGAAAACTACCTCTTGCACACGGATGAAATATAACATTTAAAACCCTTCTGTCCACAGCAACTTTCGCTTCTGCGGTCCCGCTTCTGCTTATGCGGGACTGCTTCTGCGGCCAAAAATCCGCTTATGCGGTTATCACTTAAAAACCCAATCTTCGCTTTTGCGACTCGAACTCCGCTTCTGCGGTTCACCCACGACCGCTTCTGAATTATTCACTCGCTCCTGCGGACCCGCTGATGCGAAAAGGGTCCGCTTATGCGGAGCTCCTCAACCCTACACGAAATCGCTTCTGCGCTCTTCTACCCACTTCTGCGGTCCATTTCCGCAGAAGCGGAAATACCAGATGACAGCAATATCAGACCTGAAGCAAACTTTAAAAACTCTCGTCTAGACACTCGAATTCACCCCGAGGCCCTCGAGACCTCAAACAAAACACCAACACCAACACAAACTAAAACCTCATTCAAACTTGTTCCAACCCTCAAAACACATCAAACAATGCTAAAACCATCAATTCACATCGGATCCAAGCCTAAGTTCTTTAAAAACTTCCAAAATACGCATTCGATCAAAAACCTGACCAAACGATGTCCGAGTGACCTGAAAATTTGCACACACATCACAAATCACATATTGAAGCTACAGCAACTCTCGGAATTCCATTCCGACCCTCGAATCAAAATCTCACCTATCCATCGGAATTCGCCAAAATCCTAATTTCGCCAATTCAAGCCTAATTCCACATCGGGCCTCCAAAATCACTTCCGATCATGCTCCTAAGTCACAAATCATCCCCTGAAGCTAACCGAATCACCGGAAATCACATCCGAGCCCTATGACTCATAAGTCAACGTCCGGTTGACTTTTCCAACTTAAGCCTTCCTTAAAGAGACTAAGTGTCTCATTTCTTATCAAAACCAATCCAGTTCAACTCTAACACACCAAATACTGATAATGAAACATGAAGAAGCATAAAATGGGGAAAACAGAGCAGTAACAGATGAGACGACGGGTCGGGTCGTCACATGATATTCATGTAATAGTGAATTACATTATTTTCTTATTTTTGTAACTAAAGTAAATTTTTTTATTTGTTTATTATTATTATTATAGCTAACTTCTATTTTCATTACTGTCTAATTATGTCATTCCTTCTACCTTATCTTTTCATTTTTTCCTCCTTAATTATTGTATTGGGAAAAAACTGAATTTATATTGAAGATGACGTGGCATGACACGTGGATTGGTCAGAAGGTCAACAGGCAATGATTAATCGAAAGACACGAGAAGAAGAACTCAAAATAGGCACGGGTGCAATTCAGATACGTATCTCGTATCTAAATAAGGCATTTAAGACCAGGGATTCATGAGGATTCAAAAGATATGAATCTGATGACGATAAGTAGTCCAAATACAGTATTAAATGCCAAATACGTTAGTAAACTGGTGTTTAATAGCAATAATTATGTAACGTCTCATTAAATGTCCGTTATTATCTTATTTATACTAAGGAATTGAGCCGTTACTCCTTATTAGCTATAAAAGGAGGAGGTCTCATCATTTGTAAGAACACAAAAGATCATCTACATGATATTGAAATACGAATTTCTTTACTGCTGATTCTTATTCTAAGAAAGCCTATTATGCTTTTTGGTCTCTTGATTATCAGTAACCCGATTTCTTATTTTAAATTCTAATTTTGACCAAATTATTATTTTTTGGTTAAACAAATTGGTTCCGTTACCGGGAATCTGATAATCTATTCTTTCTGAAGATACATTCTACCTATTGTTAACATCATGTCAAACAACAATAACAACAACAACAACAACAATGCTATTGAAAATCAAATCCATCAGGGTCGAGGGGATTTGCACAACGTTAACATAGTTCCTTCCCCTCAAACTTCTCCACGTCAATCTCGTGAAGGTACCCCTGCACCAGAATCACATGCTGTTGAGCAAGAGCAATCAGAAGATCTTGAAGGACCAGAGGAAGCTTTGCAAAGAATAATTGATGCACGGGTTAGCCAAGCACTTCAAGCATTAGTTAGCCGGTTACCTGTCGCGCCGCCCACTCCTTCACCTAATAACAATACACTGGAGAATCCTCGTTCTGGC
>MU687106.1:4863-29877 GCA_026770625.1 Nicotiana glauca
GTGTTAGAATTTTGAACAGCTTAGGGGGTTAGGCCTTGTTCAACTAAGGGAGAGAGGCTAGAAACATTCACCTGATATGAAGGAGGCAATTGGCATTGGTTATTGCCATCAGCTATCCCCTGAACCACCTTCCCATCCAAATGCTGGGGACTATGACTTCCAGTTTGAACCTGTGGCTGGTTAACTTCATTGACATGATTTGCAACTTGGTAGAAAGGGTCCCTAGGAGGTAGAGAAGGATCCACGTTGGCTGGAATGAGGCTCATTGGCTCAAAACTGGAGTTGAACATAGGTCGAACACCTGTGTAGCTACAGTAGCCGCTGGTGCCTTTTTTAATATTCGATAGAATTGAGCCATATAAAATGGATCCTGATTGGTTGAAATCACTACCAGGAGGTGCAGAAACAATTTGGCATTGGTTTTGACCCATGGAAATCCCTGCAACCCCATGCCCGGCCAAATGAGGGGACTGGGAAGGAGAGTTGGTGTGATCAGGGGGTAAAGTAACTTGATTTTGGATTGTGGATATATGGTGATGTTCAGGAGCTTCCAATGAAGCTATTCCATCCTTTGGAGTTGGCAATTGAGGACTAATTTTGGTTGAGACATTTTGTCGAACACTTGATGTGTTCGGAGTTGCAGAAATGGTATTTTGAAAATTCGAAGAGTTTGGATGATATTCGAGGTGTTGTGACAGCCTAGGATTGTTCTCCAAGTATGTAGGAACAATTTCGCATTAGTTTTGGTTCAATTGGATACCTGTAGCTCCATCTCCGGCTACTGTGGTGTCGTCGGAGAGTTGCAGACCACCAGAGTTCACGATTTCCACGGTAGAAGTTCCTGAAAATTGGTGGGTAGGTGTATTTTGATGTGGGGAAGAAATGGTATGGCTTGGAATCTCAAGATTTGAACCAGAATTCAAAAGGGAAACATTTGAAGCTACCAGGCGATTTGGTGCTACAGTGATCTCTGCACAAATTTGTAGATCTGTAACAGCTCGCTTGGAGTTTTGGGATGAAACCACCTGGGGTTTGTGCGCAATGGGGAAGGGGATTTTTTGGGAAAGGTCCGGTGGGATTCCATCGCCGGACGGCGGAGATGTGCCCATTCCGGTGGCAGACCCGTGATTTGACGGTCCTGGAGGGTCCGTAGGAAAATATGGGACTTAGGAGTATCCCCGGAATTGAATTTCGTGGTTCAAAGTCCGAGAAATGAATTTTGTGTAAAATTATTTTGTGGAAATAATTTATGAAATTGGAAATGAAATTTGATTAGAACGTATTGGTATCGGGCCTGTATTTCGGTTTCGGTGCCCGGTACAGGTCTTATATGTGATTTAAGTGCTTTCTGCAAAATTTGATTGAAAACAAATGTCGTTTGACATGTTTCGAACTTAAAATGGAAATTTGATGTTTATGAAAAGTTGGAAGAAATTATGAATTTTGAGGTTTAATTCGATGTATATGATGTTATTTTGGCGATTTGATCGCACGGATAAGTTCGTAGGATGTTTTTGAGGTTATGTGCATATTTGGTTTGGAGCCCCGAGGGCTCGGGTGAGTTTAGGATAAGCGTCGGAGTGCATTTTTAAACTTTGAAAAATTTGGTGTGAACAGGCCTGCAGGCTTCGCATTTTCACAAATGCGAAAACAGCCCAGGCCTGCCTAGGATCGCAAATGCAAAATTATCCATCGCAAATACGAGATTCAAAAGTTCGCAAATACGAGACCAAGTTCGCAAATGCGAGACCAAGTTCGCAAATGCGAAGGTCTCCAGTAAGGCCTGGCTTTGCAAATGCGAAGCACAGTTTGCAATTCCCATTAATTGGTCGGGGTTCACAAATTGTGAACCCCAGTTCGCAATTGCGACATCTACAACCTACAGTTTTTTATACTTAGTCAATTTTAACACATTTTTCACCCCATTTTCAAAACACGACTCCTTTGGGCGATTTTTCAAGAACACATTTCATTCCAAATCATTTGTAAGTCGATTTTTTACTCAATTCTTTCAATCATTAACATCATATAACATGTTTTCCACTTAAAATCAATGATTTTCATTGGTGAAATTGGGGGTTTTGGGTAGAACCTAGGTTTTCTAAAAATTAGGGATTTGGACCTCAATTTGATGTCCGATTTCAAAACAAATTACATATTTGAGTTCGTGAGGGAATGGGTAATCGGGTTTTGGTTCGAACCTCGGGTTTTGACCACGTGGGTCCGGGGCCGATTTTGGAATTTTTGGGAAAAACTTTGGGAAATTCATTTTTATGCATTCAAATTGATTCATTTAGTGTTTATTAAAGTAATTAAGTAATTTGTGTCTAGATTCGAGCGGATTGGAGGTGGAATCATAGGGTAAAGCTATAATTGAGGCTTGAGTTGAATTCAAAATATCGAGGTAAGTGTTTGGTTTAACCCTAGCTTTAGGGATTAGGAGTTGAGTCATAATTGCTACTTGTTTTGTGTGGAGCACGATGTATGGGCATGGTGACCCGTATCCATGCGTCGGTGTCGAGCATGACCGTGAGTCTTAATTTGATAATTGTGTACTCTTATTTGATCTTATGAAAATTGTGATTGAACATTGGTATTATCAGTGTCAAGAAGAAGTTGAATAGGATTGGTTATAACTGACTCTCCCTTATCGGGATGTCTGACTTGTTGTTATTATTCCCTTGTTGGGAAGAGTATTAATTTGATTGTTCCCTTGCCGAAATTGTATTGTGTATATTGTTGAAAGTAAAGGGAGCGGGTGGTACGCCTACCACAAGTGATATTGAAATAGGAGCGGGTGGTATGCCTACCACAAGGGATATTGAAATAGGAGCGGGTGGTACGCCTACCACAAGTGATATTGAAATGGGAGCGGGTGGTATGCCTAACATGAGTTATATTGAAATGGGTCGGGTTGCACGCCTGCAACAAGATGAGTTGAATATGAAAGTTGCCTTATCTTTTCATTTATTGCTAGAAGTTAAACTGTAGATGTACGTGCTAGTATACCTGATATTTTACTTCTATCTGTTGCCCCCGAAGCATGCTCCCTCCCCCAGCTTAAATTGTCATTTTCTTGCTACTTTCCCATTGTACTTGTATATATATCTGCACTGGTTTATGTGGTAGTCCAGTCTAGCCTCGTCACTACTTCGCCGGGGTTAGGCTATACACTTAACATCACATGGGGCCGGTTGTGCTGATACTACTCTGTGCTATTTTGCACAGATCCAGGTTTCGGGCAGCAGCAGTAGTAGTGTGGGAGAAGGCTTTCAGTTCAGAGAGACCCGAGGTAGCCTTACAGGCATCCCAGGCCCGGCGTCTCCCTTATCTTCTCTTTTAGTTTGTTATCTCATTGTGTTCGAGAAAAACAGTTTATGTTTTCTTTCAGACGTTGTATTTAGTATTCTTAGCAGTTCGTGAGTACAGTGACACCAGCCTTGGGTAGAGGATTTGTTAAATTTTTTCGCATTTCTATTCAGTTTTATTTAATGCTAAGACTTCCGCTTATTATTGAATTTCATTGTTTTTAATATTATTGCCGAAGAATCGTTAAAAGGAATTGTATATTAATGAAAAGGTGATCAAATTTGGCTTGCCTAGCTTCTACGAGTAGGCGCCATCACGACTCCCGATGGTGGAAAATCCGGGTCGTGACAAATTTGTATCAGAGCTCTAGGTTACATAGGTCTCACAACTCACGGACAAGCTTACTAGAGTCTGAGGGATCGGTATGGAGACTTCTGTATTTATCCCCCAGAGGCTACCGAGTTAGGAAAAGTTTCACATTTGTTCTTTCTTGTCGTGCGGTTTGGTTTCTCAATGTTAATTGAATTTCTACTCTGTTCTTTCGCAGATGGAAAGAACACGCTCTTCCTCATCTTCTGATCGGTAGTCAGAGCCCCAGGTAGCTCCCTCTAGGGGCAGAGGATGAGGCCATGCTAGAGGCCGAGGTAGGGGTAGAGCTCAGCCCCGAGCAGCACGCCAGCAGCGCAGCCTCAGGTCGACTTTGACGAGGAGGCTCCAGTCCTTGCCCCAGTAGTTCCGGTAGGCTCAGCTCAGGTCCTATAAGGGTTTATTGCTACCCTAGTTCTTCAGGACGCGTTGGTGCGATTGGTGGGCCTCATGGAGAGTGTTACCCGAGCGGGTTTGCTTCCTGTAGCACCAGCTGTCTCTCAGGCTGGAGGACGGGCCCAGACTCCTGCTATGCGTACTCCGAAGCAGGTAGCTCCTCAGGTTCATGCTCCAGTAGTTCAGCCAACTAGAGCAGATCAGCCGGGTGTGGTATCCCAGGCCGGTGATGGGGCAGTCACATCTGCCGATGCTTTGTGGAGGTTGGACAGGTTCACCAAGCTCTTCACTACTACCTTCAGCGGTGCACCCACCGAGGATTCTCTGGATTATTTGGATAGCTGCCACGAGGTTCTTCGGAACATGGGTATTGTTGAGTCCAATGGAGTTGATTTCGCTGCATTTCGCCTTTATGGATCCGCCAGGACTTGGTGGAGGGATTTCTGTTTAGCTAGAGCAGCAGGGTCTCCAGCCTTGACCTGGGATCAGTTCACACATACATTTTTGGAGAAGTTTCTCCCTGTCACACAGCGTGAGGCCTATCGGAGGCAGTTCGAGTGTCTCCATCAGGGATCCATGTCAGTCACCCAGTACGAGTCCAGGTTTATTGAGTTGGCTCGCCATGCTATTGTCATACTCCCCACCGAGAGGGAGAGAGTGAGACGATTTATTGATGGACTTATCCAGCCTATTCATCTCCAAATGGCTAGAGAGGTGGCCAATATAGCTCAGATGATTGAGATTGTATTGCCACAGTGGGGTGGTCATAGAGCAGACAACGGTGTCAGTTAGACCGATTCAGTGGTGCCTCATCTGGAGGCATAGATTCTTATGATAGGGGTCAGCCTTCTAGGCCTTTCCAGTCAGCCCTCTAGGTTTCTCAGGGTGCCCCAGGTGATCGTGGTTTTCGTGGGCATTATTCTGATCAGCAGCCATTTAGTGTACTGCCAGCTCCTATCAGTGCACCGCCGCTTCAGAGTTTCTAGGGGCATTTTCCAAGGGCTTGTTTTACTTGCGGTGACACGAGGCACATTGCTAGTTATTGCCTTCGAGCTTCGAGCGGTTCTCAGCAGCAGGGTCCCCGTCCTATGATTCAGGCACCAGATGTTCCACAGGCTGCCCAGCCAGCTAGAGGCGGGGGTATAGGTACTAGAGGTGGAGGTACAGGTCATAGAGGTGGAGGCCAACCAGCAGCCGACCGTCCCAGAGAGGTAGATCAGAGTGGTAGAGCCCAGCCCCGATGTTATGCTCTTCAGTCTAGGCCCGAGGCAGAGGCTTCAGATTCGGTCATTACAGGTACGGTTCTAGTTTGTGATAGAGATGCTTCAGTTTTGTTTGATCCGAGGTCTACGTATTCGTATATGTCATCCTATTTTGCCCCGTATTTGATCATACCTAGTGATACGTTGGGTATTCCTGTTTATGTGTCTACGCCGGTGGGTGACTCTATCGTGGTTGATCGAGTCTATCGCTCTTGGGTTGTGGTGATTGGGGGTCTGGAGACTCATGTAGATCTATTGCTTTTAGATATGGTCGACTTTGATGTTATATTGGGGATGGACTGGTTATCACCCTATCACGCTATCTTGGACTGCCATGCCAAGACTATGACTTTAGCTTTATCGGGTATGCCTCGTTTAGAGTGGAGAGACACTGCTGGTCATTCTTCCTGCAGTGTTATATCATATGTGAAGGGTCGGCGTATGGTCGAGAAGGGGTGTTTGGCATATTTATCCTATGTTTGTGATTCCACTGTTGAGGTTCCCTCTATCGATTTTGTGCCCGTTGTTCGTGAGTTCCCTGTTGTTTTTCCTTTAGACCTGCCAGGTATGCCACTCAACAGGGATATTGATTTCTGCATTGATCTGGTTTCGGGCACTCAGCCCATTTCTATCCTGCCATATCGTATGGCCCGTTGGAGTTAAAAGAGTTAAAGGAATAGTTATAGGATTTTCTTGAGAAGGGTTTTATTAGACCTAGTGTGTCTCCTTGGGTGCGCCGGTATTATTTGTCAAGAAGAAAGATGGGTCAATGAGGATGTGTAATGATTACTTACAATTGAACAAGGTAACGATCAAGAATAAGTATCCACTACCGAGGATTGATAATTTGTTTGACCAGCTTCAGGGTGCCAGGGTATTTTCCAAGATTGACCTGTGATCTAGTTACCATCAATTGAGGATTAGGGCATCCGATGTCCCTAAGACAGCTTTCCGCACTCGGTATGGGCATTATGAGTTCCTGGTTATATCATTCGGGTTGACAAATGCCCCGGTAGCTTTCATGGACTTGATGAAACGAGTGTTCAGGCCTTATTTAGATTCATTCGTGATAGTTTTCATTGATGATATATTGATATAATCCCGCAGCCTGGAGGAGAACGAGCAGCACCTTAGAGTGGTTCTTTAGACTATGAGGGATAGTCAACTATATGCTAAGTTCTCGAAGTGTGAATTCTAGTTGAGTTCAGTTGCATTTTTGGGTCATGTTGTATCAGTAGAGGGTATTCAGGTGGACTCGAAGAAGATAGAGGCAGTCATGAACTTTCCTAAAACAGCATCGGCTACAGAGATTCGGAGTTTCTTGGGGTTGGCAGGCTACTATCGATGGTTCGTGGAGGGATTTTCATCTATTGAGGCCCCGATAACCATAATGACCTAGAAAGGTGCCCAGCTCTGATGGTTGGATGAGTGTGAGTCGAGCTTTCAGAAGCTCAAGACAGCTCTGACTACGGCACCGGTGTTGGTTTTGCCTACAGGATCAGGGCCTTATACAGTCTATTATGATGCTTCCCATATTGGGCTTAGTGCATTGTTAATGCAGGATGGCAAGGTCATTGCCTATGCTTTGAGACAGTTGAAGATTCACTAGAAGAACTATCTAGTGCATGATTTAGAGTTAGCAACTATTGTTCATGCATTGAAGATTTGGATGCACTATTTGTATGGCGTGGCATGTGAGGTGTTCACTGATCACAAGAGTCTTCAGTACTTGTTCAAGCAAAAGGAGTTGAATTTGAGGCAGAGAAGGTGGTTGGAGTTGCTGAAGGATTATGATGTCACCATTTTATATCATCCGGGGAAAGGCCAATATGGTGGCCGATGCTTTGAGTAGGAAGTCGGCCAGTATGGGCAGTCATGCTTATATTTCAGTCAATCAGAGGTCGTTTGCTTTGGATGTTCAGGCTTTAGCCAATCATTTCGTGAGGTTGGATATTTCTGAGCCCAGTCATGTGTTAGCTTGCACGGTCTCTCCTTCTTTTTTATTGGAGTGTATCGGTGATCGGAAGTTTGATTATCCCCATTTGTGTATCCTTATAGACACAGTGCATCGTGAATGTGCCAAGCAGGCTACCTTGGATGCGGATGGAGTTTTGAGATTGCAGGGGCGAGTTTGCATGCCCAATGTGGATAGGCTTCGAGAGTTGATTTTAGAGGAGGCCCATAGTTCCAGGTACTCTATACATCCAGGCGCCACGAAGGTGTACCAGGATTTGTGGTAGCATTACTGGTGGCGTAGAATGAAGAAGGATATCATGGCATATGTGGCTCATTTTTTGAATTGTCAGCAGGTTAAGTACGAGCATCAGAGACCTGGTGGTTTATTTCTGAGGATTAAGCTTTCCGAGTGGAAGTGGGAGCGGATCACTATAGATTTTGTTACTAGACTTCCGTTGACTTGAAAGAAGTTCGATGTGATATGGGCCATTGTTGATAGGCTGACCAAGTCAGCACATTTCATTCCTGTGGCAGTCTCCTTTTTTTTCTGAGAGGTTGGCTGAGATCTATATTCGGGAGATTGTTCGCCTCCATGGTATGCCCATGTCTATCATTTCATATTGGGGTATGCAGTTTATCTCGTGCTTCTGGAGAGCAGTTTAGCGAGAGTTGGTCACACGGGTTGAGTTGAGCACAACATTTCATCCCCAAAGAGACGGTCAGTCCAAGCGGACTATTCAGTTTATAGGGGATATGCTCTGAGCTTGTATTATTGACTTTGGAGGTTTGTGGGATCAGTTCTTTCCTTTAGCGGAGTTTGCCTCCAACAATAGCTGCCAGTCGAGCATTCAAATGGCTCCTTATGAGGCTTTATATGGTAGGCGGTGTCATTCTGTAGTTGGATGGTTTGAGCCGGGAGAGGCTCGGTTGTTGGGTACAAATTTGGTTCAGTAGGCATTAGATAAGGTCAAGATCATTCAGGATAGGCTTCGTTCAGCTCAGTCTAGGCAGAAGAGTTATTCAGATCGCAAGGTTGGAGATGTGACATTTAAGGTTGGTGAGTGGGTATTGCTCCGAGTGTCGCCTATGAAGGGCATGATGAGGTTTGGGAAGAAGGGCAAGCTTAGCCCTAGTTTCATTGGTCCGTTTCAGATTCCTGATCGAGTGGGAGAGGTGACTTATAGACTTGCATTACCGCCTAGCTTATCAGCCGTGCATTAGTATTTCATGTATCCATGCTTCGGAGGTATCACGGTGATCCAGGCCACGTGTTAGATTTCAGCACTGTCTAATTGGACAAAGACTTGTCCTACAAGGATGAGCCGGTAGCTATTTTGGATTGGCAGGTTCGTCAGTTAAGATCCAAGAGTTTCCTTCTATTCGTGTTCAGTGGAGAGGTCAGCCCCCTGAGGCATCGACCTGGGAGTCCGAGTATGATATGCAGAGTCGTTATCCTCATCTTTTCCCCGACTCAGGTACTTCTTTCTTTTGTCCTTTCGAGGACGAACGATTGTTTTAGAGGTGGAGAATGTGATGAACCAAAGGGGTCATCACTTGTTTTCTTACCCATTCTGTACTTTCGATGCCTTGAAAACCTCATTTAGGGTTGCCTTGATTTGCGTGCGCAGTCCGGGCGCGTAGCTAGAAATCTTAAATATGAATTTTGTGAGAAAATGCTAAATTTTGATATTAAATTGAATAAATTTGACTTCGGTCAATATTTTGGTTAAACAAACCCGGACCCGTGTTTTGACGGTCCCGAAGGGTCCGTAGGAAAATATGAGACTTAGACGTATGCCCGGAAGCGAATTTCGAGGTCCCAAGTTCAAGAAATGAATTTTTGTGTAAAATTATTTTCTGGAAATAATTAATGAAATTGGAAATGAAATTTGTTTAGAACGTATTGGTATCGGGCCCGTATTTTGGTTTTGGTGCCCGGTACATGTCTTATATGTGGTTTAAGCGCTTTATGCAAAATATGGTTGAAAATGGACGTCGTTTGACGTGTTTCGGACTTAAAATGGAAATTTGATGTTTTAAGAAATCTTGGAAGAAATTATGAATTTTGAGGTTTAATTCGATGTATATGATGTTATTTTGGCGATTTGATCGCACGGATAAGTCTGTAGGATATTTTTGAGGTTTGGAGCCCCGAGGGCTCGGGTGAGTTTTGGATAGGTGTCGGAGTGCATTTTTAAACTTTGAAAAATCTGGTGTGAACAGGCCTGCCGGCTTCGCATTTGTTCGCAAATGCGAACTCGCAAATACGAAGGCTGGTTCGCAAATGCGAAACCAGCCCATACATGCCTAGGATCGCAAATGCAAAATTATCCATCGCAAATGCGAGATTCAAAAGTTCACTAATGCGAGACCAAGTTCGCAAAATCGAAGGTCTCCTGTAAGACCTGTCCTCGCAAATGCCAGAGTTCGCAAATGCGAAAGTCCACTGTGAGGCTTGGCTTCGCCAATGCGAAGCATAGTTCGCAGTTCCCATAAATTGGTCGGGGTTCGAAATTGCGAACCCCAGTTAGTAATTGCGACATCTGCAACCTGCATTTTTTTATACTTAGTCGATTTTAACACATTTTTCACCCTATTTTCAAAAGACAACTCCTTTGGGCGATTTTTCAAGAACAAGTTTCATTCCAAATCATTTGTAAGTCGATTTTTACTCAATTCTTTCAATCATTAACATCATTTAACATGTTTTCCACTTAAAATCAATGATTTTCAAGGGTGAAATTGGGGGTTTTGGGTAGAACCTAGGTTTTCTAAAAATTGGGGATTTGGACCTCAATTTGAGGTCTGATTTCAAAATAAATTACATATTTGAGTTCGTGGGGGAATAGGTAATCGGGTTTTGGTTCGAACCTCGGGTTTTGACAACGTGGGCCCGGGGGCAATTTTGGAATTTTTGGGAAAAACTTTGGGAAATTCATTTTTATGCATTCAAATTGATTCATTTAGTGTTTATTAAAGTAATTAAGTAATTTGTGGCTAGATTCGAGCGGATTTGTCACGACCCAAATCCCAAACCCGATCGTGATGGCTCCTCTCGTGAAGACAAGGCCAGCCAACAAAACAAATGCTTCCTTTTAAAAGTTATTTGACATTTATAAAGCTAAAACATGATTAGCATAATCAAAAGCGCGGAAAACAATGATAACAACGGGGTGTCACTAGTCATGAGCTACTACAGAGTTCACTAAAGTACTACAAGTCTAGAAATAGGAACATAGTCTGAAAGTAACATGAACAACATGAAACAAGGGAGAAGATCTGGTGCCGCGGACGCTAGCAGTCACCTGGCTCAGCTATGACAACAAATCTTCAATCAGCTCAAAACCCGCTACCGGGTGGTCAAGTACCTGCATCTGCACGCGAGGTGCAGGGAGTAAAGTGAGTACTCCAACTCAATGAGTAATAAAAGTAAATAATAACTGAGCAGCCTGAAATCATGTAAAGCAACCAACATGCTATACAGAAGCGGGGTACGCTTTCTAAGAAAAATAGTGAAATCAGTGAAATCTTTAGAAATGTTTCGGCTTTGTTCAAACCTCTTTCGAAAATGGTCTTTTCAATAATTACGAAAACGGTTTCAAAATAGTTAGTGCTGATTAGCACAGAAAATCCGCCCCTCGGGCACAAATACCACAGTATAACAGGAAAAAGACAAGAAGTATGCAGAATGAGCACGTAAAAGCTCGCCCCTCGGGCAATATCACAAACTGAACCAGCCCCTCGGGCTCTCTCTCTCTCTCTCTCTCTCTCTCTCTCTCTCAAATCCCACTCAGAGACAGTATCACATAATAATCGTTGCGGCGCGTAACCCGATCCACATATCGCTGCGGCGTGCAGCCCGATCCTGCGCTCGCTGCGGCATGCATCCCGATCCATATGGGTACCTGCGCTCACTGTGGGTGTGCAGACTCCTGAGGGGCTCCTACAACCCAAGTGCTATATATCACTCCAGCGTGCAGTCCGATCCAATATATTTATACTACGACGTGCAGTCCGATCCATATAATATACTACTGCGGCGTGCAGTCCGAACCATATAATATACTACTGCGGCATGCAGTCCGATCCATATATAATCTTCACATCCAGGCCCTAGGCCTCACATCCCTCCGTGTATCCTCACATTCGGCCCTCGGCCGCACTCAGTCGGAATATCATCACAAGACCCTCGGGCACTAGTAAAACAGTAGTCCTCAGCCCAAGTTATCATTTAAATTATCATTTAAGACTCAATATGAGTGAAAGTGGCTGAGTTGTAAAGTAGTGGAGAAATAGTATGACTCAGTTAAAGTAATAAGTCAAAACAGTGAGGAAGACAGTGAAAATAATCCCCGAACGGGTCAAATAGTTGGTACGAAGCCCAAGTACGGCAATCAGCCCAAACAACAGTGATAACAAATCAATTTCAGTCAAATACGCGGTAAAATCAACAATCGGGACAGACCAAGTCACAATCCCCAACGGTGCTCTACCCCACGCTCATATCTGGCGTGCAAGTCACCTCAATATAGCACTAACATGTGCAAATTCGAGGTTTCAAACCCTCAGGATATCATTTACAAGTATTACTCACCTCGAACCGGTGAAATTCCTCGCTCGCGACGCCTTTTCCCCTCAAATTGGCCTTCACGCGCATCGAATCTAACCAAAATCAGAGCGAATACATTACAATAGGCTAAGAGGATATAACCCAATCGAAAACATTCGAAATGTAGCAAAAATCCCGAAACTTACAAAACCCGAGCCCCCGGCCCGCTTCTCAAAAAATTACAAAACTCACATTACTGGATTCCTCGTCTCTCCATGAGTCCATACATACCAAGAACTCCCAAATCCGAGCTCAAATGACCTATCAGAATCCCAATTTGGAATATCAAAAACTCAAGCCCTAGCCTCCATTTTTAACCTTTAATTCCTTGGGTTTTCAGTGGTAATCCATGTTTATACACAATAATATCATAATCTAAGTCCAAGAATCCGTACCTGATGATAGCCCTCGAAACCCTCTTCAAAAATCGCCCAAAATCTCCTTAGTCCGAAGTCCAAAATGTTTGCTCTTTCAAAATTCGCGAAGAAGACTTAACTTATTATTCTGCCCAGATTTCCGCTTCTGCGGTTCGAACACCGCACCCGCAGTTACCGCTTTTGCGCCCAATCCACCGCTTCTGTGGTTCAACTTAAAAGGTCCAAGATCGTTTCTACGGCAAAGCATCCGCTCCTGCGGACCCGCTTCAGCGGCCAGGATTCCGCTTCTGCGAAACCTGCCCTGTGCACCATTTCCGCTTCTGCGCTCCCATCGACCGCTTCTGCGAGACCGAACCTGCGGTCCCAAAACCGCAAGTGTGAAAATACCAGAACCTGCAACCTTAAACATGCAACAAACTTTAAAACTCTCTGTTTAACCACCCGAATTCACACCGAGGCCCCGGGACCTCAACCAAAAGCACAAACATGATCTATTACCTTATTCAAACTTGCTCGAACCATCAAAACAATATCGTTAACACCAAAACCATCAAATTTCACTAAATTAAAGCCTAAGTTCTTCAAGAACTTCTAACATGAACTTTCGATCAAAAACCCAACCAAACGATGTACGAATGTCCTGAAAATTTGCACACATATCCAAAATCACCTAACAAAACTACAGCAACTCTCGGAATTCCATTCCGACCCTCGGATCAAATTCTCACCCATCAACCGGAATTCACCAAAATACTAACTTCGCCAATTCAAGCCTAATTCTACACCGGGCCTCCAAAATCAATTCCGATCGCACTCCTAAGTCACAAATCACTTCCCGAAGCTAGCTAAATTACCGAAAATCCCATCCGAGCCCTCTAACTCATAAGTCAACATCCGGTTGACTTTTTCCAAAACATGCCTTCCTTAAAGAGACTAAGTGTCACATTTTCCACCAATAGCAATCCAAATCAACCCTAACACACCACATACTGATAATGAAACATGAAGAAGCATAAAGCGGGAAAAAACGGGGCAGTAACGCATGAGATGACGGGTCGGGTCGTCACATCCTCCCCAACTTAAACCAACGCTCGTCCTCGAGCGTACCCAGAGTTGTACTAGAAGCAACCCAATGGCTGAATGAATTTACCAAGCATATACCCGGGGTGATCCCATGTCACCCTATCTCGTATAGATCTGATGACATAACATAACTGAAATCTCACAATCCATCTAGACCATAAACCGTAGAACCCCATTGCACTTTCCGAAATCATACACAAGATCAGAACCTCACATCTACGCTCTGAATAAGTCCGAACAAACTGTAATAGCTCATACCTGCAACCTCAGGTGAAATCATGTGATATACCCCATAACCCAAACACTCGAAACGATAACTTCTATCCATGGCAGTTGCCCACAACACCTGAATACCGGTAGGAACCTCTTATCGACTGAAATCTCATTACAACACTTTCTTATACTGCCAACGATACTGAAACACGCGATAAACCGAAACAATTTCTAAGGTCAACCATTTATGAAGCCACTTATCTTCCGACAATTACCATAGCAAATCTCCGAGCTGAACCTCGATATTATCCTTCCAACAAGCTGAAATCAAATCCGTTCGTATTTATCGATGACTCCCACGATCACCGCGAATCCAACACACCACTCTGGTGGTATGACGCCTCAACACAGGCCTAAGCCACAACTGGCACAATACACATACCAATAAGAAACTGTCTGAACATACCCAAATCATGAGAAATGACTCAAACGAAAAAGCTGCACCTCAAGCTCATCAATACCATTACACACAAAGCTGAGACCCCGTCTTGCATCATAAAATAAAATACCTGAATCTACCCTGAAGGGTCATACCTCCGCGTGGCCTCGCCACAATGCGCAATTCTACCCAAACGCTGTTACACCTGAGACACCTCAAGTCGCCATGCTCAAAATCGATAGCCACACATAATTTGATGTCTGAAACCAAAGCAATTATTACACTCACGGAGACACAAATAGCATATGACACGCAAAATTCATAATCAATACTCCATTTACCAAGCAACTCTCAATTGCTCTTCCCGCTCAACTTTCTCTATGAATCCTCAATAGAACCGCACCACGTGTGCCCATACCCGACAAATCACAATGTCTCACAGCACAAAAAAGCAACTCATAGATCTCCCCAGATCACTAGCAAGTTCACTAACAATCGAATCAACCTATCCCTCAACAATACAACTCGGGACTAACCAAGCTAACTCAAGCTACATATGTAGCCACATCGGCCTGCCAACGAACTCAATACCAAGAAGTTTGAAGCTTCTCCTTCCACTACTATAACTCCTGCCGGAGCCTTACGATACGGTGCCCGGCACCAAATAAATTCCAAAATCCATAATCTCGCCCGCTGACATGCCCGGCCACAAGACAGGCATCCGAAAAAGTCCCTCAATACCGGAACTGAATCAATGGTAGAAACCTCTGCACTGACATCCGCCACGAAGGCCTAATTAAGAAAAGCAATCCTTCCTAGCCGTCCACTGATCTTTGGAATACCAACCACTCTGCTATAACATAATCCGATGCACCTCGCCATGCAACCAGTGGCATTTTCTAACATAGCCCATAACCTAATAGTCTAGAATAAACCACATTGCGACAACCAGTCTACAACTCAACATCATATACAAAATCTAACATACCAACAAAGAAGGATCCACTCGGGCCTTCGATCCCAATAGTCGTTAACGGTACCAATACACACTGTCCACAACCATTACATAGCCTGAACATGAGAACTCCCAGTCTCCCGCTCCACATAGAACACAAATTACTATGCCTGATCCCAAATTCTGCAGTATAAATACATGTTACACCTCGAGTACCCAGTCATTCTTTGAGGATATTCTAAAATTCTCCTGGGCCACCAAACAAGCTCAGATATCAACAGTCGATCTAGCAAGAAAGTGCCGCAAGACTACCGAAGTGCCATCAACTTAATCACATTGCCCTTTTTCTGAAACATATACCCTCGCCCAATCACTATGATTAGCAACACCATTTCCTTAGTCATATGAGGATCATTCACCCTAACCATCTGAAGATCGATTCTTAAATCACCTGCAGCTGCCCGTGCTGCTTAAGAATTTAATGACTTTCCTTTCTTAACTGAACCGAGCCTTACACACACAAATACCAATCCTCCACAACATATTGCATCTACCATACCATACTCGAATAACATAAGAACTTTTATCTCCCTTCCGCGCCGCAGACGTCGATGCACTCAACTAGTCGAGAACTTTCACTGATCCCATTTAGAAGAAAAATCATTACACACTCCATGCTTCGCATACCCATAGGAAATATACTCATCTTCAAACCACGGTAAAACCCAACAAAAACATCTCTGCCAACTCCATTTGTACAAGCTAAACTGCCAGGACTGAATCCTTCTATCTAAACCAAGATGAGCAAGCCGTCAATACCCAAGAGCATTGCTGCAAAAATGCCTGTAAAAGCTCGTTACCTCGAACACATACAAAGAATTAATCATACCCTTACCATACCGCTTCGGTCTATTATCAAGTTGTTCGTCTATCAAATTTCTCTTTTTATTTATCATCCACTTGATATTTCTCCCTCGCTGTAGCACCACAATGCCTCAATCCAAGCTCACCACAGGGGATTCGAGCATAAGACCACACTGTCTAAGACCCATAGGCCACCGAATACTCTCTCAATGCTTCCCAGAAATACCACGTTCCAGAATACTTTACTTGAAGAACTTCCTGCGAATCGGAATTTGTTACCATTACTTCCCAGATACTGATACATAGAATCCCATAATTAGTATAAAATACCACAATTCTTGACCTTTTCCATCGAAAACATAGTCTATGACCACATACGCAACCTTAAGACACCTGATTTGCTACTTGTAAAATCTTGAACACATTAAAACCATTCTCGAGAGTCATTCACTCTATTCAACTTGCATTTAGCCTGCTCAGCTAACAAAACCACTTGTGCCTTATTGGCACTCTGACACCGCAGGATACGACCTCATCTCAATACAAACAAGCATCTTCCTTCTCTATACACTGAGCACTCTTTACCAACAATAGCTCAAGACGTCCTATTATTTGCACACATCTACGAAGCATCATATAACCTTTATCAAAATTTTCCTTCGCGCGTGCCATCCTCGGCTCAATTTCTGCAACCAGAACTGATCCGCCATCATACCTTGAAACGGAACCAACATAGCTCTTAACCGTGCAATCAGCTAATCAACAGCAACCTCCCCAACTTGGATTGAAGCCATATATCAGGACACACTCAATAGCCTATAATTAAGACTACACATCAAGCCACAATAGGAATCGAATCACTTAACAGTCCATCTACTATCCTGCAGACTTCTTCATCATTACCAAGTCATATAGAAACATTACACAGTACCAACATACTCATTACGTAGCTATCCAGCCGCCGTTCCCACAATTAGGGACTATACTGAACATATAATTTCATAACACCAGCTCAAAAAATTAGCACCTTGGTGCTCAAGCCATAAGCAAAGATCCGGCCTCAAGTCCTCCACACTGGCCCAACATCAAACTCATGGGATCACATCTCGCCCCTTGATCGAGGAATCACAAGCCATTAAGGCACATACAATAATGAGCGCTCATGTGCGCATACAGACGTGTGGAAGGAATTTCAAGAGTTATATCTCAAGCTGAATCAAGTACGCACGATAAGAATTCCAAGAAACTGAAGCTTTCCTAAAGGTTCTGCAGCCTCTCGAGGATAAATACAGACGTCTCCATACCGATCCGCGAGACTCTACTAAACCTGCCCATGACTTGTGAGACCTAGTAACCTAGGCTCTGATACCAACTTGTCACGACCCAAATCCCAAACCCGGTCGTGATGGCACGTCTCGTGAAGACAAGACCAGCCAACAAAGCAAATGCTTCCTTTTAACAGTTATTTAACATTTATAAAGCTAAAACATGATTAGCATAATCAAAAGCGTGGAAACCAACGATAACAATAGGGAACCATCCCGTCACAGCCCGACATGGGGGTGTCACTAGTCATGAGCTACTACAGAGTTCACTAAAGTACAACACGTCCAGAAATAGGAACAAAGTCTGAAAGTAACATGAAAAACATAAAATAAGGGAGAAGACCTGGTGCCGCGGACGCTAGCGGTCACCTGGCTCAGCTATGATAACAAATCTTCAATTAGCTCAAAACCCGCTACCGGGTGGTCAAGTACCTGCATCTGCACGAGAGGTGTAGGGAGTAAAGTGAGTACTCCAACTGAATGAGTAATAAAATTAAATAATAATTGAGCAGCCTGAAATCACGTAAAGCAACGAACATGCTATACAGAAGCGGGGTACGCTTTCTGAGAAAAATAGTGAAATCGGTGAAATCTTTAGAAATGTTTCGGCTCAGTTCAAACCTCTTTAGAAAATGGTCTTTCAATAATTACGAAAATGGTTTCAAAATATGTAGTGCTGATTAGCACAAAAAATCCTCCCCTCGGGCACAAATACCACAGTATAACAGGAAAAAGGCAAGAAGTATGCAGAATGAGCACGTAAAAGCTCGCCCCTCGGGCAATATCACAAACTAAACCAGCCCCTCGGGCTCTCTCTCTCTCTCTATCTCTCTCTCTCAAATCCCACTCAGAGACAGTATCACATAATAACCGTTGCGGCGCGCAGCCCGATCCACATATCGCTGCGGCGTGCAGCCCGATCCATAGCTCGCTGCGGCGTGCAGCCCGATCCATAGCTCGCTGCGGCGTGCAGCCCGATCCATATGGGTACTCGCGCTCACTGTGGGTGTGTAGACTTTGGAGGGGTTCCTACAGCCCAAGCGCTATATATCACTGTGGCATGCAGTCCGATCCAATATATACATACTACGGCATGCAGTCCGATCTATATAATATACTACTGCGGCGTGCAGTCCGATCCATTTAATATACTACTGCGACGTGCAGTCCGATCCATATATAATCTTCACATCCAGGCCCTAGGCCTCACATCCCTCCGTGTATCCTCACATCCGACCCTCGGCCGCACTCAGTCGGAATATGGTCACAAGCCCCTCGGGCACTAGTAAAACTGTAGTCATCAGCCCAAGTTATCATTTAAATTATTATTTAAGACGCAATATGAGTCAAAGTGGCTGAGTTGTAAAGTAGTGGAGAAATAGTATTACTGAGTTAAAGTAATAAGTCAAAACAGTGAGGAAGACAGTGAAAATAATCCCTGAGCGGGTCAAATAGTTGGTACGAAGCCCAAGTACGGCAATCAGCCCAAACAAATAAATTCCAGTCAAATACGCGGTAAAATCAACAACCGGGACGGACCAAGTCACAATCCCCAATGGTGCTCTACCCCATGCTCATATCCGGCGTGCAAGTCACCTCAATACAGCACTATGATGTGCAAATCCGGGGTTTCAAAACCTCAGGATATCATTTACAAGTATTACTCACCTCGAACCGGTGAAATTCCTCGCGCGCGATACCTTGTCCCCTTAAATTGGCCTCCACGCGCATCGAATCTAACCAAAATCAGAGCGAATACATTACAATAGGCTAAGGGGATATAACCAATCGAAATAATCAAAATGTAGCAAAAATCCCAAAACTAACAAAACCCGAGCCCCTGGCCCGCTTCTCAAAAAATTACAAAACACACATTACCGGATTCCTCGTCTCGCCACGAGTCCATACATACCATGAACTCCCAAATCCGAGCTCAAATGACCTATCAAAATCCCAATTTGGAATATCAAAAACTCGAGCCCTAGCCTCCATTTTTAACCTTTAATTCCTTGGGTTTTCAGTGTTAGTCCATGTTTATACACAATAATATCATAATCTAAGTCCAAGAATCCATACCTGATGATAGCCCTCGAAACCCTCTTCAAAAATCGCCCAAAATCTCCTCAGTCCGAAGTCCAAACTGTTTGCTCTTTCAAAATTCGCGAAGAAGACTTAACTTATTATTCTGCCCAGATTTCCGCTTCTGCGGTTCGAACACCGCACCCACGGTTACCGCTTTTGCGCCCAATCCACAGCTTCTGCGGTTCAACTTAAAAGGTCCAAGACCGCTTCTACGGCAAAGCATCCGCTCATGCGGACCCGCTTCAGCGGCCAGGATTTTGCTTCTGCGGAACCTACCCTGAGCACCATTTCCGCTTCTGCGCTCCCATCGAACACTTCTGCGAGACCGAACCTGCGGTCCCAAACCTGCAGGTGCAAAAATACCAGAACCTGCAACCTTAAACATGCAACAAAATTTAAAACTCTCCGTTTAACCACCCGAATTCACCCCGAGGCCCTCGGGACCTCAACCAAAAGCACAAACATGATCTATTACCTTATTCAAACTTGCTCGAACCATCAAAACACTATCGTTAACACCAAAATCATCAAATTTTACCAAATCAAAGCCTAAGTTCTTCAAGAACTTCCGACATGCACTTTCGATCAAAAACCCAACCAAACGATGTCCGAATGACCTGAACATTTGCACACATATCCAAAATCACCTAACGAAACTACAGCAACTATTGGAATTCCATTCCGATCCTCGGATCTAATTCACACCCATCAACTGGAATTCGCCAAAATACTAACTTCGCCAATTCAAGCCTAATTCTACACCGGGCTTCCAAAATCAATTTCAATCACACTCCTAAGTCACAAATCACTTTCCGAAGCTAACCAAATTACCGGAAATCCCATCCGATCCCTCTAACTCATAAGTCAACATCCGGTTGACTTTTCCAAAACATGTCTTCCTTAAAGAGACTAAGTGTCTCATTTTCCACCAATAGCAATCCAAATCAACCCTAACACACCACATACTGATAATGAAACATGAAGAAGCATAAAACGGGGAAAAACAGGGCAGTAACGCATGAGACGACGGGTCAGGTCGTCACAGGATTAGAGGTGGAATCACGGGGTAAAGCTATAATTAAGGCTTGAGTTGAATTCAAAACCTCGAGGTAAGTATTTTGTTTAACCCTAGCTTGAGGGATTAGGGGTTGAGTCATGATCATTAGTTTTTTTGTGTGGAGCACGACGTACGGGCATGGTGACGAGTATCCATGCGTCGATGTCGAGTATGACCGTGAGTCTTAATTTGATAATTGTGTACTCTTGTTTGATCCTATGAAAATTGTGATTGAACATTGGTATTATTAGTGTTAAGAAGAAGTTGAATAGGATTGGTTATAGCTGACTCTCCCTTGTCGGGATGTTTGACTTGTTGTTATTGTTCCCTTGCCGGGAAGAGTATTAATTTGATTGTTCCCTTGACGGGATTGTATTATGTATTGTGTTAAAAGTAAAGGGAGCGGGTGGTATGCTTACCACAAGTGATATTGAAATGGGAGCGGGTGGTACGCCTACCACAAGTGATATTGAAATGGGATCGGATTGCACGCCTGCAACAAGATGAGTTCAATATGAAAGTTGCCTTATCTTTTCATTTATTGCTAGAAGTTAAACTATAGATGTACGTGCTAGAATACCTGATATTTTACTTCTATTTGTTGCCCCCGAAGCATGCTTCCTCCCCAGCTTAAATTGTCATTTTCTTTCTACTTCCCTGTTGTACTTGTATATATATCTGCACAGGTTTATGTGGTAGTCTAGTCTAGCCTCGTCACTACTTCGGGGGGGTTAGGCTAGACACTTACCAGCACATGGGGTCAGTTATGCTGATACTACTCTGTGTTATTTTGCATAGATCCAGGTTTCAGGAAGCAGCAACAGCAGTGTGGGAGCAGGCTTTCAGTCTAGAGAGACCCGAGGTAGCCTTGTAGGTGTCCGTAGGCCCGGCGTCTCATTTATCTTCTCTTTTAGTCTGTTATCTGATTGTGTTCGAGAAAAAAAATTTATGTTTTCTTTCAGATGTTGTATTTAGTATTCTTAGCAGTTCGTGAGTACAGTGACACCAGTCTTGGGTTGAAGATTTGTTGAACTTTTCCACATTTCTATTCAGTTTTATTTAATGCTAAGACTTTCGCTTATTATTGAATTTCATTGTTTTTTATATTATTGCCGAAGAATCGTTAAAAGGAATTGTATATTAATGAAAAGGTAATCAAATTTGGCATGCCTAGCTTTTACGAGTAGGCGCCATCATGACTCCAGAGGGTGAAAAATTCGGGTCATAACACCAGCATTTTATGTATGTAAATAATCATTGATTGCATCACAAATAGTTTTACAATGATTTTATGGGTTAATTTTATCATTTACCTTTGCACTAAGTTTTAATCATTGCACAAATACCCATATTTGCATTTTTTGGGTTACAATAGCAATTATAGCCCAGACATGCATTATTGTCTTATTTTGCCAGAAAATAGCTTTTTATATTTTTTAAATATTAAATATTTATTTTAAAATATTTCTAGGTGTGAAAATCATTTTTTATAATATGTTAATTATTTTATTTTTAAAATTGTTTTATCAGTTAAATGGGTATTTAACAAATGGCCTCTTTTATTTTTCGGACCTAGTCTAATTAAACAGCCCAAATTCATTCCTAATTCTATTAAAACCGGCCCAAACCAATGAGACCTAGCCCAATTAAATCCTACCAGGCCCCCAAACCTTTTATCCTGGCCGTTGATCACAGAGATCAACGACCACCATCACCCCTCACCATTTTTAACCCAATCGACCCTCTCTAACCTATTCATTTTGATATACTCAACTACCCTAAAACTCATCTCTCTCCGTATATCCGACCCTTAACCTAACCCTAGATGTCGCCACCCAAAACCAGCTCTAATCCCTTCGATTCCTACTCTATCTATGGATTCCCATGGCCGTTTCAGACTTCTACTGGTCTCCTTCTTCTACTGGTAGCTCATTTTTGTGATTTCATGGAAAGATCTCAAAGAGATCTAGTCTAGATCTTGTTCAAGACTATCTGAGAGTCTGTCTATGGTCTGTGAGTATTTTTCTATCGATGTTTGACGGTGCAAATCTCTGGTTCAAGACCAGATTCTCTTTACCCTTTCCTTTTTCTTCAAAACCCTAATGTTTAGACTTGAATTTGTCCAGAGCTTTGTACATCATGAGCGATTCTGAGTTCATCACTGAATTTTCTTTAAGGTTCTCTTATTTCTCTACTATTAACCAATTTTAGCACTATGTTACGTAGGGTTTTTGGTTTCTTTGTTATTTTTTGTCCGAATCTCTGCATAATTGAAGTGTTTCAAGTTTTCATGGTTGTTTTCTTTAAGGATCCTCTGATTTTTTCCTACTGTTAATCAACTTTAGGTATTTTTCAAATTAGGGTTTTTGCTTCGCAAAAGATTTTCTGAAATTCTTATGTTTTGTTTAATCTTTCTCATGGCTATGATCCTGGCTCAATTCTTTGACTGTTCATTGTTTGACTTCAACATTTTTGTCCGCTACTATTCGAATAATTGACTGATTAGCTAAATTATCTAGGGTTTCATTGTTTACTGAAATAATTTATTGACTTCCGATCACTTTCCTTAATCTGGAGGTTCCTAATTAGCATCTCTTGCCTATTTTTGGGCTGATTGACCCTTGATTGGTCTCTAGTTACCTATGATTGCCTTATTCGCGTGAGTGATTACTTGATTTACGGGTTCTAACCCTAATTGAATGATAAACCTACTTCTTGCCTTATTTAAAATTCAATCAAAGTTATTTATAGGTCTAATCCCCTAATTTTCTGTCCCTATCAATTTTGATTGATTATTTGATTGCTTCCCTTACCTTATTTACAATATTTACCTGCCTTGCCTTATTTACTTCCACTATTCGACTCCTATATATACACTATCATTCTGACTCTCAGACACGAACAATAGTTTTATAAAAACACACTCACACACAAACTTTGCTCTCATCTCTCTATTACGTGTGTTCTTTGTTTGTCTAGTCTGCTGAAAGCCAGGACTAGACTGTTGGATCTTGCCTACTTTACTTTCTTCTCTGCTTCTTTAACTGGTATGCTCTCACTTTACTATCATGCAAACCTCTATATGATTTGATTTGTGTGCTTTCTATTTTATATTACTAAATCAATAGGATATTTAAATCAGCCTGTTTATGTTTAACTAGACCTATGTGATTCATGCTCATTATTCCTAGTCAGTATTTGTACTGCCATTCAATTAGACTACATGTTTCCTGCTATTCAACTTAACCTATATGCTTCCTTATAACAACATGCCTACCTCTGTCTTAATCGAACCTATGTGTCTACTGCAATAACATGTTTACTTCTATGTTGACTGTAATGACATGTCTACTTCTGTCTGATTGAATCCATGTGTGTCCTACTCTCAATCTATTTATTCTTGCTTTAGTTAGACTTCTGCGTTTCCATATGAACCAGACTCATGCTTATTTCTTCTTCACTAGCATCTTAAGTTAACCTCTAACTAATATGACTCCTCGCCCCTACTATCCCTCTATATGTTACTAAATGCTCCCCTAGTGACAACTACTAAGCTAATTTGAAACTCTAAGTTACCCTTTTTTTGTAAATTATTTGACTGTCGGGACCTTTGTTTGAGTTACAGTGATTGAATGACCTTGTTTCCTCCTTACTTCCTCAGAATCCAAAACTATTTTATTAAAAACTCCCTCATATTTTAAACCCCTTTTCTTAGAACACCTAGGGCCTTGCCCCTCTAGTGTAAGCATTGCTTAGGAGTCCATGAGACTCCTCTCAACTTTGATACACTAGAGTTGGCTTTCCAAACTTGCTCACAAAGGGTTACTTTGAAAGCTTTTCTAGTGTGAGCATAGCCCGGGGTCCCTGAGGGCCTTGGAAACTTTGATACACCAGGATACTATTGGGTACACTTTGAGGTTATGGCATTTTTGACTGGTTGAATGCCTGGTTTGCCAGGTTTATCCTTTGGTCCTATATTCAAGCTCCTTATAGTTGTAAAAATTTCACTTCTGTAATTCATTATTAATGTCGGTCTGTAATAATGATCTTTGCAAACAGATATTGGGGAAATTAGCAAAAGGGAGGGATTCTTATATGATTTTTGTGGGGAGACCGGGTAGAAATCATGCTTCTAGGTCTGCATTATGCTTACTTGCATTTGAAATCATGTTTTAGCTCTATGCTATGCTTGCCTGCATTAGAAATCATGCTTTATGTTTACACTGTGTTTGCCTGCATCGGAAACCATGCCCTTAGGCTCACTTGACATATAGACAGCATGTTATAGGCTCGCTACCGCATTTGTTACAAATTCTATTTTCTGCATAGTCGTGATCATCTAGGAATCCTATTATTAAGTTAATGCTATAATTCTTCCCAATAAAAACGTCCATTCTTTGTGCATTAGAGATCCTGCCTTAGGAATGCATTTGTGTTCGTTTTAAACCATGTCTACATCGCGTAAATCAATAACTATCTCATCTATAAAATAGTAAAAAAATGATCCCAACACTTAGATGCCATAGAGATAAGGGTGTATAAAGCAGTTTTCTATAATGTAATATTCAGCACCTAGACCAGCATGCCTATAGGACTTAACAAATTCAATTTGTTTAAAACTGATTCCCAGAATTCTAATTACATTTAGACAACATGTTTATAGGGTATTACAAATCCACGCCTAGGCAAGCCTATATGTAATCAAGGACTAATAAAAATTG
>MU687107.1:2259-40025 GCA_026770625.1 Nicotiana glauca
TTGAAAAGATCATTTCTAAAAGAGGTTTTCAAACGGAGCTGGATATTTTCTAAAAGGATTTTTCTCAGACTTACTGTTTCCTTCAAAAGAGTTGTGCTGTCCTGTGTTGCATGCTGGTGTGCTCTTACGTGATTTCTTGCCGCTCAGTTATTATTTACTCTTATTACCACTAAGTTGGAAGTACTCACTTTACTCCCTGCACCTCGTGTGCAGATGCAGGTACTTGACCACCCAGTAGCGAGTTTTGAGGTGACTGAAGATTTGTTATCATAGCTGAGGCAGGTGACCGCTAGCGTCCGAGACACCAGATCTTCTCCCTTATTCTATGTTGTTCATGTTACTTTCAGACTTTTCTTCCTATTTCCGGACTTGGAGTACTTTAGTGAACTCTGTAGTAGCTCATGACTTGTGACACCCCAATTTGGGCTTAGTTTGGGTTGTATTTTCGCGAAATAATGTTATTAAATTATCTTTGAAACTGTTTATTTATTTTAACTATTGTTAAAAAGGCACTTTGAGGTTGTTGGCTGGCCTTGTCTTCACGAGAGGCGCCATCACGACCGGATCAGGATTTGGGTCGTGACACTAACCTACCCGATAGCTCCTGTTTGTGTAATATATTACGCAAGGGATAAGCATTTACTACAAAGATAGGGTGACATTGAAAATAAGGACTCAATTTTCTTGATGTCATGATTAATGCAAGTGCAAGTTTTTCTAATTGAGGATACCGTGTCTCTGCGTCTAATAGTGATTTGTTAACATAATAAATTGGAGATTGTTTACCTTGGTCTTCACGAACCATAACAACACTTACCGCTACTTATCGGCTAGATAAACAAGTAACATTTCTCCATCTTTTGATTTTGCTAGCAACGGAAGATTTGACAGGTATGTTTTTAAGTTTTTGAGTGCTTGTTGACATTCCTCAAACCATTCGAACTGATCTTGCTTTTTGAGAGCTGAAATAAATTTAAAACATTTTTCTGATGACTTAGCAATAAATCTTCCCAATGCTTCAATTCTTCACATTAATCTCTGCACCTTTTTCTTATTTGTGAGCATGTCATAAATTTCTTCAATGGCCTTAATTTGCACAGGATTTACTTCAATACCTCGGTTAGAAACAAGAAAACCGAAAAACTTACCTGATGAGATGCCAAATTCACATTTTTTGCGATTTAGCTTCATATTGAACTTTCGTAAAATCTGAAATGTATCAGACAAATGCTGTATCTGATCCCTCGACGGTTGATATTTCACAAGCATATCATCTATGTAGACTTTCATAGTTTTTCCTATGTGTTCCTAAAACATCTTGGTCACCAGCCTTTGGTACGGGCTCCGCATTTTTGAGGCCAAAAGGCATTACTTTATAACAATAAGTCCCCCTGTCTATTATAAATGAAGTTTTTTCCTCGTCTAGGGGATCTATTTTGATATGATTGTACCCTGAATATGCATCTAAAAAGCTTAACAATTCATGACCTGCAGTAGCGTCAATTAGTTGATCTATATGTGGTAATGGTAAAGAGTCATTGGGACAAGCTTTTTTAAGGTTAGTGCAGTCTACACAAACTCGCCATTTACCGTTCTTTTTTGGTACCACTACCGTATTAGCTAACCAATTAGGATACTTTACCTCGCGAATAGATCCTATTTTTAAAAGTTTTTGGACCTCATCTTGAATCACCTGATTTTTAATAAATCCCTGCTTTCTCTTCTTTTGCTTGATAGGTGGATATGATGGATCTTCATTTAACTTGTGAGTCATTACCTCCGGGGGTATCCCCGTCATATCAGCATGGGACCAGACAAAACATTCCATGTTAGTTTTTAAAAATTCAATCAACTTACCTTTCATTTCATGGCATAAGTTGGCCCCAATGTAAAGTTTCCTCTTAGTCATTTGTGCGAATAATTCTACAACTTCCAATTCTTCAATTGTGGTTTTGATATTTTCATTTTATTCTGGTTCTTGGATGAAATCAGGTCGTGAATCTACATTTGATTGCCCATCTCCAGTTGAGGTTTGTGGTGTAGCATTCTCAAACGGGTTCTGTAATTGCTATTTTTGTTTGTTAATTTTTTTCTTGAATCTTCTACAAAGTTGATGCTCCTGGGTGTTCTGATCATCACGAATTTGACGGATCCTCCACTGATGGGAATTTGACGACTTGATGTAAGGTATACGAGACATCATCCATTTCGTGAATCCACGGTCTCCCAAGAATCATATTGTAAGCCATATCCACCTCTACCACCTGGAATTTCGTATCTTTGATAACTTTTTTGCGAACGTTATGATATTACCTCTCCTTTTGTCACAACGCTCGAATTATCAAAACCTGATAATGTATGTGCCTTGGGTATTAGCTTATCTTATGCGTGTATCGCGCTTAATAATCTTAGCAAAATGATATTAACAAAGCTACCTGGGTCAATTAAAACTCATTTTACTTTAGTATTATGTACAAGTAAAGATATTACCAGTGCATCGCTGTGGGGAGTTATCACGCCGTCCGCATCTGCATCATCAAATTTAATACTTTCTTCCTCCAGAACATGTCGAACCAGCTTCCTATGTGTAACTGTAACTTTAGAAACTTTCTTGGCTGCTTATATGTTACGCCGTTAATTTCTTCGGCTCCGCATATAACATTAATGATCCTTTTCGAAGAAGGAGGTTTGGGAGTGTGACAACCCGACCCGTCGTCATGTGAGTTACTGCCCCATTTCCCCCATATTATGTTTCTCTATGCTTCATTATCAGTAGTTGAGGTGATCGAGTTGATTTGGATTGGTTTTAGTAGGAAATGAGATACTTAGTCTCTTTAAGGAAGGTTTGTTTTAGAAAAGTCAAACGTACATTGACTTATATGTTAGAGGGCTCGGATTGGAATTTTGATGATTCAGTAAGCTTCGAGAGATGATTTGTGACTTAGGAGTGTGATCGGAAGTAATTATGGAGGTCTGATGAAGAATTAGGCTTGAATTGGCGAAGTTAGTATTTTGGCGAATTCTAGTTGATAGGTGAGATTTTGATCCGAGTGTCGGAATGGAATTCCAAGAGTTGCTATAACTTCGTTGGGTGATTTTGGATATGTGTGCAAATTTTCAAGTCATTCGGACATCGTTTGGTCGGGTTTTTGATCGAATGCGAATTTCGGAAGTTTTGAAGAAACTTAGGCTTCAATCCGATGTAATTTGATGGTTTTAGTGTTGTTGGATGTATTTTTGTGATTGGAACACGTTTGAATAACGTTATAGGATGTATTGGTATTTTTGGTTGAGGTCCCGGGGGCCTCGGGGTGATTTCGAATGGCTAACGAGATGAAATTTGGAGTTTAAGAATTGCTGAAGGATCTGGTATCTGATATTTTCGCTTCTGCGGAAATGGACCGAAGTTCCGTAGAAGCGTATAAGGAGTCGCAGAAGCGGAGCCACAAATGCGGCTTGGTAGACGCAGAAGCGAAAAGTGGACGTTTGGCCAGGAACCGCATAAGCGGATTTTATTCCGCAGATGCGGCTAAGGGGTCGCAAAAGCGGTTCTGGGAGGCTTGGGACTCTTCCACAAAAGCGGACAAAGGTCCGCACAAGCGGCAACCGCAGGTGCAGTTTAAGACTGCAGAAGCAGTCCATGGGGATTTAAGTGAGATTACAGAAGCGATCATTTGGTCGCGGATGCGGTGACCGCAGGTGCGATAATTTTATTGCAGAAGCGGAAATAGGCATGAACAGAAAGGTTAAGTTCTAGAAATGGGACTTCATTCCCATTTCCCATTTTTGACAATTTGGAGCTCGGTTAAGGTGATTTTTGGTCAAATTATCATAGAGAACAACAGCGTAAGTGTTCTTAACTAAATTTTGGTTGTATAACTTGAATTTATTACGAGTTTTATCGTTTAATTAGAGAATTTTGTTGGAAAAGGGTAGAAAACCCTCTTGGATAGAATCAAGGATTTGAGGGTCGAAATGATATGGGAATTGAATGATTTTTACATGGTTAGACTCGTGGCGAGATAAGGAAGCTGGTGATATTAATTTTATAATTTTTTGAGACGTGAGCCCGGGGCTCGGGTTTTGCAAATTTCGTGAATTTCGATGTTTTTCGAGTCTTGTCGATTGGGTTATGTCCCCTTAGCCTATTGTAATGTATTCGTTATTGTTTTGAGCAGATTTGACGCGCGAGGAGGTCGATTTGCGAGGCAAAGGCGTCGCGAGCTAGAGATTTCACCGGTTCGAGGTGAGTAATACTTGTAAATGATATCCTGAGGGTCTGAAACCCGGATTTGCACATCATAGTGTTGTATTGAGGTGACTTGCACGCCGAATATGAGCGTGGGGTAGAGCACCATTGGGGATTGTGACTTGGTCCGTCCCGATTGTTGATTTTACCGTGTATTTGACTGAAACTACTTGTATCATCATACTATGGGCTTACTGCCATATTTGGGCTTCGTGCCAACTATGTGAATCCTTCAGGGATTGATATTACTGTTTTAGCATATCTTGCATATCATTTGGTTTCAGTCCAAGGTTTTAAATACTGTTTTTGCAACTCAGTCATACTTCTAAGTTTTGAAAACTCAAATGATATTTTAAATTATATTTCGGGCCAAGAACAACTGTTTTACAAATGTCCAAGGGGCTTATGTTGATTTTTGGACTAAGCATGGATCGGGCTGCGCCGCGCAGTAGTGATTTTGAAACAATGGTAACAATGACACTATATGATGTGACTTGAAACAGTAGTAACAATGACACTATATGATGTGACTTGAAACAGTGATAACAATGGCACTGTAGGATATGAATTGGACAGGTAACAATGACTGACCAGGATTTGATTGATGCCACGAGATGGCTTGTTATTGCACTTGGGCTGTAAGAGCCCGTCTGGAGTTTGTACACACCCCCAGTGAGCGCCGTCGACGATAAATAAATGGAGCGGGCTGCACGTCGCAACGGGTACTAGAGTGTACCGTCAAATGCATTGCATTGCACTCATGCATTTGTTCTTATTTTGTAATGTTGTCATGACATTTAGCACTCATACCATTGGCATCCATGCTTCTTCTTGCACTGTTCACCAGATACGCTGGTGTTATTTGTTAATGGAATGATGTGCCCGAGAGGCTGATGTTGTACTTTGTGAGTTGGGAGTGAGCCCGCGGGGCTGATACTGTACTGAGAGGTTGATATTGAACCTGAGGGGTAGATTTCTGATTATTTCTTACTTGTTGAAATTATTTTCGCAACTGTTGAAAAAGAATATTTTCAAAAGAGGTTTTAACTGAGCCCAGTTGTTTTCCAAAGGATTTCACGATTTTACTGTTCTTCTCAAGAGGGGTTGTACTCTTCTATATAGCATGATGGAGTGCCTTACGTGATTTCTTACTTTCAGCTATTATTTACTTTTATTACTCACTGAGTTGGAGTACTCACTTTACTCTCTGCACCTCGCGTGCAGTTGCAGGTATTGTTCCCCTGGTAGTGGGTTATTAGCGGATTGAAGGCATTATTATTGAAGCTGAGCAAGGTGACCCCCAGCATTCGCGGCACCGGACTTCATCTTTTGAAATCCAAATTTTATTTTTTGTATATATATTATTGGCCATATAATGGTGTTCAGTCTCCTTTTGATGCTCGTGACTTGTGACACCCCGGTTAGGGCTGTATTGGGTTGAATTTCCGCATATTTTTATATATATTTCATATATTTGGTATTATTAAACCATGTTGCACTATAATTGCATTAAATAATTATTTTTAAAGGATGAATTGGGTTGACTGGTTGGCCTTGTCTCCACGAGAGGCGCCATTACGACCGGGCATGGAAATTGGGTCGTGATAGGGAGGCTCCTGCCTATTTTTCATGTATGCTTACTTACCTTTTTCACTAAATAGTTCGGTAAGATACCCTTGCTTTAATAAATGGTCCACCTCACCTTGTAGCAATCTACAATCTGTTGTTTTATGACAATAGTCGTTATGAAACTCGCATTAGTGGTCAGGGTTGCGCCTATTTAGGTTTGATCTCATTTCCTTTGGCTATCGCACCTTATCACCCATGTTTCTTAATACAGCTACTAACTCTGAAGTGCTTATATTAAAATTGTAATCGCCAATCATTTCCTTGGAGCCTCTGTCATCACCGCATGTTTCTCGCATGTCCCAGTCTTTTCTAAACCTTGACGATGAACCTGATTCTCTATCTCTACGATCGTACCTTAGGTTATCCTGTTGAGATCGTAAGTATTTTCCCGCTAGTCCCATGTTAGGCTCGTATCTATTTTTCCCTGACCTTTTGTCAGTTTCAGTATGCCTCGAAACTCTCTCTTCCTTTTGAAGCTGGTTAATAATATCTTCTTTTATCCGCAGCTTCGTGCTCTACCTGTTTTAAACATCATTCCAAGTTGTTGATGGAAATTCTCGTAGGCTTTCCTTAAGTCGTCTTGTGGCTTCCGAACTCTTTTCATTTAGATTGCTGGTAAAGGTCATAGCTGCCCAGTTATCAGGTACGGGTGGCAACGTCATCCTTTCACGCTGGAATCTATCTACAAATTCTTTGAGAAACTCTGAATCTCCTTGCTTTTTTTGAAAATATCTTCCATCCTTTTTTTGACTTTTTGTGCTCCCAAATGTGCTTTGATAAATAAATCTGCAAGCTCAGCAAAAGAATCGATAGAATTTTCGTGTAAAAGAGAATACCATGTTAATGCTCCCTTGGTGAGTGTTTCACAGAATATTTTGACTAATACTGATTCAATTTCTTGTTTGGTCAAGTCATTGCCTATTATGCCAGTTGTGAATGCAGTCACGTGGTCTCGTGGATCGGTTGTTCCATCGTATTTGGGAATATTGGGCATTTTAAATTTCTTTAGAATTGGCAGGGGAGGAGAACTTGGCTTCCAAGGTTGTTGTGAATATTTGTCCATATCTATCCCTTTGTTTACAGGCGGTACTCCGGGTATTTGCTCTATGCGGTCACTATGCTCCTTGAGTTGTTTCTGCAATGTTAATACTAAATTTTATAAATCAAAATTGACTAGGTTACCTGGTTCTCTACCTCGTGACTCGCTGGGGATTCCATCACTTCCCGAATTAGCAAGTCCATAACGAGGGTTCTCCAAAGTGTTGTTATTTGGAGTTGGTGTTATTGGTGCAACAAGTAACTGGCTGACAAAAGCCTCAAGAGCTTTGTTGACCTGTTGAGCGATTAGCTTTTGCAAAGATTCATTGATAGCTTTGTCGTTTTCATATTGCGCATTCACATTTGAATGAGATCCATCAGGAGTTCCTTCTCGAGACCGTCGAGGGGAGATTTGTGGAGAGGGGATCGGGGTGCGATCATCTTGTGGATTCATGTGGAGTTGATTGTTTCCTTGGTTGTTGTCATTAACGTTCGACATGGTTGATGCAACAAAAAAGGTTAGATTAAGAAAGAATAGATTATCAGATTCTCGGTAACGGAATCAATTTGATTAACCAAAAAGTGGAATTTCATCCAAAGCTTAGTTTATAAGAACTCGGGCTACTGGTAATCAGATGGAAATTAAAATAATGGCTATAAATAAAAGTTGAATAGAAAGAGAAGTAAATCAGTATATTAATCAGTATATTCCAGTAGTATTTTATGTCCTTACAAATGACCAGTCTTCCCCCTTTTTATAGCTATTTCTAGGAGATACATTTTGCCTTTGTCATAATAAGACCATTATAGACAATTAAAGGCATTTAATACTACGTTATAAATAGTAATCATTGTAATTCAATACATATTCTCTAACGTTTCGAGTAATTAATGCCTATTTAATACTGTATCCGTACCGTCTTTTGCTATCAGGTTCATTCTCTTTAACTTTTGAACGTAAATAGGTGTGAGCGCCGAGTCTTTTGAATCTCTGCTTATGTTTCTGCTCGTGTCTATTGTAACTCCTGCCTCTTTAACTATTCTTTGCTGACCATAATTCTTTGACCAGTCTACGTGGCATGACATGTCATCTTTCTATTACTTCAATATATATAATCTCAATTTTTACGAATACACTATTAACTAGTAATCCCTTCCGCCTAATTTATGTGGTATTATTCGAATTGCAAGAATCAAACTAGTCTTTTTAATTATAATTTTTCATATACCTTTGAAATACTTCAATTTATTAATTATTGTAATTTTTAGTACATTTTGTGTAGTTTCTATATATATAAATATTATTTCAATCTAAATTAGCAATTGAAATTATAGACTGACTCTTGAAATCTGGACTATGCCACATACATTTGGACAGAGGAAGTACAAACCTCTTGGAACAATCGACGTAAAGCGAATATAACATTCTCCTTTGATAAAATTTAACTTTCCCCCGATTTGATGTTCGATTAATTTGGATTCATGTCATGTAAATACATTAGAGGGGGAAGCGCGTCTTGCTAGAATATTTTTCATTCTCAAGACTCGAATCCAAATTCTATAGTTAAGGTGGAATCCCATCCCACTGCAACTTTGGAGTCAAAGAATTTACGATGCCAAATATGCTGAGATGAGGATCTAAAAGACTATATTTTGATGAAATAGGTGTTACCTGAAATTATATATGCAAGGGTAAACTAGTAATTAATAGACTTATACGGTGATTAATTAATGTGTCAGGAAGTTAGTTATACTGTAGTCAACAGGTAGTTCGTTATAGTTAGTTGGAGTACAATTGTAAGTTTATTGGAAAGACAACACATTGCATAAATAGGAGCTATTGTACATTTCACAGACAAACGAATTCATTTTTACAGAAAATCTTCTCTGGAATCTGTTTCTCTGTTTCTCTTGTGCTTGAGCTCGATCAATATTTCCATTTCTTTGCAAATCATAACATGAGTAAGATCACCTAGAAAAGAACTGTAATTAAGAAAAAGTTGTTGTAAGAACTAGCTTGTATGGAAGCTAAGGTTGCAAATGTTTTCACTCTAACATATGTAAGGAGTTTATTTTTCAACTGCTATTAAGTACTCCCTTCCTCCCAATTTATGTTGTTCCATTCTAATTGCAAGTGTCAAACAAGTTTTTCTTCTATTATAATTTTTCATAAGTCTTTGAAATACTTCGAATTATTAATTATTGCAATTTTTAGTAATTTTTATGTAGTTTTCAGATATGTAAATATTATTTCTGAAAATTTAAAATATTTTGTGTCTATATTTGTTTACCCTTAAATCGGAGAAAATAAATAAATTTATATGTGATTTTAAGGATATTTATATTATATGGTGGGATGGGGTTGAGCACCACAACATATTATGTTCGTTGTCACGATATTGATATTGTACGGTGGGATCGGGTTGCACGCAGCAATAGAAAAATAAAGGAATTGATACGGTAGAATAAGGGTGACTTATGATATCGATATTATATGTCGGATCGGGTTACGTGCCGCAACATATCTTGTATTTTGGTATCCCATGTTATACTGTATTGGCTTTAGTTCCTTCGTGCGAGACTCTGATAATCTGTATTTCTGGTTTTCACTGAATTCTGAGGAATGAGTTATTGTCATTGACTTATTGCTTTCCTTCATTTCCTACGTTCTTTCCCTAATAATATATTATTCTAGTGAATCAATGTTTAAAGTGAAATTCCTACGTTGAGTCATTACCTCCTGCCCTACTGAGTTGTTAGTAATATAGTAATTCAAAATGAAAGAATTAATATCATGCTTCCTTGTGTGATTTTAAGTTAGAATTCGCCATATGTTTCAATATCTACTATTTCTAATAATCGTTATATTTTATTTCAATTGCTTCCCCAGTATGATCTTCTTAACCTGTTTGAGGTTTTCATATTACTTAAAAAGGGATTGTTATTATGTTTAAATTTATAAATTATATATTAAATTTATTATCTATTCGATGTTGAATTTTATTTGAAAAATATTATTTTCTTCACTCAAATGATTTCTAAAACAAAATTCATCATTCATGTTGATTTTCTATTTGGTCTAGAAATTGTAAATTTACTTTATGATATATAAATGGAATCCCTTGAACATATTAATTAGCAATTAACACAGATATTATGTATCGTGTAGCTCGTGGATTTTTCCGTGCAAAGTGAGAAGGAAAGAGGCGGGCACAAGGTGTCCTGTGTGTTAAAGGGTTGGAAGTTGTGGTTATCGTGTGAGATTACGAGAAATTAAATTAATTGAATCGTGTATTGGAACTATTTTATTTGATTGAGTTGACATCGTTTTCCCTACTTGAGCACATTTACACTTATCTATATCCCAACTATATTGTTGTTTAATTACTTGGTTAATTCTCGTAGACATTCATGTTTTCTCCTTATTGTCATTACTGTTCTGTAATTTGATTGTTCCTGCTATTGGCATTACTTTGATATCCCTATCATGTTAGCTTTATGTCATATCCTACTCAGGTTTATTTGTTCTATAGGTGTCTTGACCTGGCCTCGTCACTACTCTACCGATGTTAGGCTTGATACTTATTGGGTACCACTGTAGTACACTCATACTATACTTCTGCACATCTTTTTGTGCAGAATCAGGTATTTCGGATCAAGTTGGTTTTAGACTTATGCTAGGTGTGGCTGGAGACTTCAAAGTACACCTGTTGGCCGTTCGCAGGCCCGAAGTCACCTTTTATTGTATTTATTTCCATTGTTTCCTTTTGTTTCAGAACAGTGATGTATTCATTATGTATAATTACTCCTAGAAAGGCTTATCACTTGTACTACCAATTTTAAAAATGTAAATTGTACATAGATTTCTGTTTCGAAATTGTTCGATGTTAGTAAATATTGTCGTTATTTCTGTTAATGTTAGGTTTACCTAGATTTAGAGGCTAGGTGTCATCACGACTTATTCGGAGGGATTTTGAATCATGACAGTATCAATAATCTCTAGCTTTTTTGTCTGATCTATCATGTAAAGCTTATGAATTGCATGCATCTCAAATGATGAATCGATAGAAGGAAGTCCAATTAAAATGAAGCAATTTGTGCTAAGTATGGCCAGCAACGCATCAAAAGAAGCATACAATATCCTACAGAGTACCTCACTAGGTAGCCTATATTGTGCCAAACTAAAATTAAGATCGCAATTGAATATTTTAATGAGAGATAATATTGTGAAAAGAAACACATGTCTAGTTGGTGATGCACTTCACCCAATGACACCTAATATTGGTCAAGGTGGATGTTCAGCATTAAAAGATAGTGTGTTTCTTGCAATGTGGACGTCCCGTCCTATGTGACATTGGTATTTAATTAGGTGGATGACACATAGCATTCTACCTCAGCGCCCCTAATCCATATATGAAAGACTAAAATTTGAAATACAATATTTTTCGTGGTAGTGGTAATAACGACAATAGTGGTGGAGGAGGAGAAAATTTTAGTGCCCGTTTCAGGCCTAATTCTTTAATAATCACTTCAGCTCTTTCATACTTCTGACATCGACTCATCTTGCTTGTAGAAAAAAATAGAAGGGAGGGATAAAATGGGTTAGGGCACTGAGATGGCAAGCCATGTGGCATCCATCTCATCAAATGTCTGTATCACATCGGATTGGATGTCAACTTTGAACAAACTTAACGGAAAAAGGGTACATTTTAACCAATAGTATAACGGCAAGAATATATATAAACATAAAGTATAGCGATGGGTGCATTTAAATATTTTCTGATAGTACACGATATATTTGGACATTTTCCTAATTTAAATATAAGAAGTGCATTTTAACTTATAGCAACATGAACAATAAAGCTTAATATATCCGACTTAAACATAAAACTCGTTAATAATTAATATAACTGATTCCATCACTGATTTAAATACAGTGATGATAACCCAACATATGTGATTGGAGATCCCATGAAGCATGTTCATAGGGGTAATAACAAGTTATTAGTTGATCAAATATATGCTATTAAATTATGTTCTTATGACGACCCGGCCTGTCGTCTCCTGAGTTAGCGCTCCGTTTCCCCTATTTCTGTTTCTTTATGCTTCGTTATTGTATTTTGTTGTATCGAGTTGGTCGGCTCGAGTCCGAAATAATTTTGGTAAGGTTTGAGACACTTAGTCTCCTTTAAGAAGGTTTTAGTTGAAAAAAGTCAACTGTATGTTGACTTATGTGTTAGAAGTCTCGGGTGTGAGTTTCAATGGTTCGGTTAGTTCCGAGAGGTAATTTGTGACTTAGGAGCGTGATCGGAATGGGTTATGGAGGTCCGGAGTAGATTTAGGCTTGAATTGGTGAAGTTGACATTTTGGCAATTTTCGGTTGACAGGCGAGATTTTGATCCAAGGGTCGAAATGGAATTCCGAGAGTTGCAGTAGCTTCATTATGTCATTTGGGATGTGTGTATAAAATTTTAGGTCATTCGAACATGGTTTGGTTGGGATTTTGATCGAAAGCGTATTTCGGAAGATTTTTATAAACTTAGGCTTGAATCCGATATGTTTTAGGTAATTTGATGTTGATTGAGGTATTTTGATGATTGGATCAAGTTTGAATAAGGTTTTAGGATGTGTTGGTGCCTTTGGTTGAGGTCCCAGGGCCTCGAGGTGATTTCGGGTGCTTAACGGAGAGGTTAGATGCTGATTGCAGCTTCAGATTTGCTGCTTCTGGTATTTCCGCATCTACGGTTTGGGGACCGCATATGCGGCGCCACAGATGCGGGTGAGTTATCACAAAAGCAAAAAGGGTCAGAGGTGCATCTACCGCAGAAGCGGTCTAGACAGCCGCATCTGCGAAGCCGTAGATGCGGAAGTTCTATCGTAGGTGTGGTTTTGAACTTTAAGTGAGGAACCGCAGAAGCGAAGATGTAACCGCAGAAGCGGTACCACATAAGTAGCTATGGTGCCGCAGATGTGAAAAGGACTGGTAGAACATATAAGCTATTTCGCTTCGCGAGTTTGAGCTATTCCACCATTTTTAACTTCGGCTTGAGAGCTTTTGGATGATTTTGGAAGGAGGATTTCAAGGGAACTTCATTAAGGTAAGGATTTTGGACTTAAAACATAATTCTATGGTAGTATTTCATGGATTTAGGGCTCTAATTAAAGGAATTAAAGGGCAAAAATGGAGGATTAGGGCTTGGGTTTAAGAGGGCTTTAAATGGGGATTTGAGGGGTGATTTGAACTCCGATTTTTGTATTCTTGATATGTATGAACTCGTAAGGAGACGAAAAAGCTAATGATTTGAAAATTTCTAAGTTTCATAAAGTGGGACCAGGGCTCGGATTTTGCTAATCTTGGAGTGTTGGGTATTTCTTTACTGTTTTCGCTTGGGCTTTGTTCCCTTAACATATTGTGACGTATTCGTTCTGATTTTGGCTAGATTCTATGCGCGTAGAGGCTGATTCGAGAGGCAAAGGTGTCGCGGAGTCGTATTTTCACCGGTTTGAGGTAAGTAACCATTGTACATTTAGGACTGAGGATACAAAACCCCGGTATTGAACTTGATTTGATAAAAGCAGTGACACACATGCTAGGTGATGAGCGTATGGGCGTGCACCGGTAGGGATTGTGACTTGGTCCATCCCATAGCGAATATTAAGCCACGTATTTTATTTGGAAATGTTATATTATTCTGGATTTTGGATCCTTATACTGTATTATGGGCTTTATGTCATGTTTGGGGCCTTCTGTCGATCTGCAGAAACCTTTAAAGGGCATTTAAACTGTTTTCCTCACTTTACTTGTTAAAAGCATATCTTCAGTCTTGTTTTTACCTGTTAAATGTTAAAAAACTGGTTTTATCATTCCACTCCTATTTTGAGGACTGTTTGGGCTGAGTTCCCTGATTTCTATTGTAGTGCCCGAGAGGCTGTGAGGCTAACGACTGAGAGAGGTTGAGAACCTTATGGTGAGGATATTATATATATATATATATATATATATATATATATATATATATATATATATATATATATATTATGGATCAGGCTACACGCCGCAACGATATGACGCTTGGGCTGTAGGAGCCCCTCCGGAGTCTGCACACCCCCAATGAGCGTAGCCGTCTATAATTATATGGATCGGGCTGCACGCCGCAGTGGTTACTATGATTTCAGATATTCTGAGATTGTAAATTAGCCGAGTGCTGAGAGTGAGTACTGAGTGATGAGAGTTGAGTCACGAGTGACGAGAGTTGAGTCACGAGTGATTGAGAGGCTGCCCGAGGGGCCTTATTCTGAGTGATCCTTTGCCCGTTGGGCCCTGTTGTGATGTTTTTCACTGTTTCACTCTTCTTTTAATATAAGCTTCTGTTGAATATATTGCTAAGTACTTGATTTCAATGTTTTAAACTGGAAATGATGATTTCTATAACTGAACTGATTTTTAAGTTATGTGTTTCGAACTGCTCATCACTACTTTCGGTCCATTATTTACTTTAGTTACTTACTGAGTTCCCTGATTTCTATTGTGGTGCCGGAGAGGCTATGAGGCTAACGACTGAGAGAGGTTGAGAAACTTATGGCGAGGATATTATATATATATATATATATATATATATATATATATATATATATATATATATATATATATATATATATATATATATATATTATGGATTGGGCTGCACGCCACAGCTATACTCATATGAATAAGGCTGCACGCCGCAGCGATATGACGCTTGGGCTGTAGAAGCCCCTTCGGAGTCGCACACCCCTAGTGAGTGTAGTAGTCTATAATTATATGGATCGGGTTGCACGCCGCAGCGGTTACTATGATTTCAGATATTATGAGATTGTAAATGAGCCGAGTGCTGAGAGTGAGAATTGAGTGACGAGAGTTGAGTCACGAGTGACTGAGAGGCTGCCCGAGGGGCCTTATTCTGAGTGATCCTTTGCCCGTTGGGCCCTTTTATTATGTTTTTCACTGTTTCACTCTTCTTTTAATACAAGCCTATGTTGAATATATTGTTAAGTACTTGATTTCAATGTTTTAAACCGGAAATAATGATTTCTATAACTGAACTAATTTTTAAGTTATGTGTTTTGAACTGCTCGTCACTACTTTTGGTCCATTATTTACTTTAGTTACTTACTAAGTTGGCGTACTCACGTTACTCCCTGCACCTTGTATGCAGATCCAGGTGCCCGAGTGGCCGAGTAAGAGCTTTCAGCTGTTTTCCAGCATTTGCCTAGGGTTTCGAGGTAGTTGCATGGCGTCCGCAACCCTGATTTCTCCCTTCTATCTTATTACTTTTCCGCATTTATAGAGTATCTATGTAGTAGGTTGTTCAGACTTGTATTAGAGGCTCTAGACTCGTGACACCATATCAGTGTGGGCTGTGTAGTTCTTATATCTTGCTGACTTCCGCATATCTATCTTGTTCTTTTAAACACTTATTATGATAATTGGTAATTATACCATGTTAACAAATGATCTATTAAAAAGAAAATGGGTTGTTGTTTGATAGTTGGTCTGGCTTGCCTCATAAAGTGATAGGCGTCATCACAACCGGTATTTGGGGTCGTGACAAATTGGTATCAAAGCCTAGGTTACATAGGTCTCGTGAGTCATGAGCCAGTTTAGTAGAGTCTCGTAGATTGGTACGGAGACGTATGTATTTATCATCGAGAGGCTGCAGAACCTTTAGGAAACTTCACATTCTTGAAATTATTATCGTGCGAGTTTGTTGATCCTAGTACTAAACTTCTGTTATTCTATTCTCTCACAGATGGTGAGAACACGAGCTACCAGACGGGGTGGATGGCCACAGTGCCACCAGAGGTCGTGGATGCGGTCGTGGTTGTGGCAGAGGCGGAGTACCGAGGGCAGCACCTGTTGATCCACCAGCTGCCCTAGCTCAGGATTAAGCTCCAAGTATAGATGCTCCAGCTGCACCAGTTCAGGCACCAGCTGTGCCTATTGTGATTCTAAGCCTTTATGAGGCTTTAGCTCAGATCTTATCAGTGTGCACTAGTTTGGCTCAGGAGGTCTCAGCTACTACTGCTGTAGCTACTTCATAGGCCGGGGGAGGGATCTAGACCCCCATTGCTCGCACACCTGATCAGGTTGTGCAAGGACTCTAGATGCTGGGGGCACCTCAAGCCTAGCCGGTTGCACCAGTTTAGGAATTTGTAGTACCAGTTATGCCAGATGATATGCAACTTCGACTTGAGAGGTTTGGTAGACTCCAGCCTCTGACATTCAGCGGTGTAGAGGGCGTGTATGGCTAGGGTTTCTTCGATAAGTGCCAGCGGATGCTTCATACAACAGGGATTCTTGAGACTAGTGGTGTGGCATTTACCACCTTTAAGTTTTCTGGGGCTGCCTTCACTTGGTGGGAGGCGTATGAGAGGCGTAGGCCTTCTAGTGCAGCGCCCATGAAGGGTGTTATGAGATTCAGAAAGAAAGGGAAGTTGAGTCCGTGGTTCATTAGGCCTTTTGAGGTACTCTGGAGGATTGGGGAGGTGGCTTATGAGTTTGCCTTGCCACCCAGCTTATCGAGTGTGCATCCGCTATTTCATGTTTCTATGCTCCGTAAGTACATTGGAGATCCGTCTCATGTTCTGGATTTCAGCACGGTTCAGTTGGAGGATGATTTAACTTATGATATTGAGCCAACAACTATTTTGGAGCGTCGGGTTTGGAAGTTGAGATCAAAAGATATAGCTTCAGTGAAAGTGCAGTGGAGAAGTCGGCCCATAGAGGAGCCTACCTGGGAGAACAAGCGGGAGATGCAGAGCAGATATCCTCACCTATTTGAGGCTTCAGGTATATTTCTTGACTCTTTCGAGGATGAACGTTTGTTTAAGTTGGGGAGGATATGATGTCCCAGCTAGTCATCTAATGAATTATTGCTTTGTTTATCCTATTTTTATTTCTTTATGCTTCGTTATCCGTGTTTTGTGGTATCGAGTTGGTCGAATCGAGTCCGGAATGATTTTGGTAAGGTTTGAGACACTTAGTCTCTTTTAAGAAGGTTTGAGTTAGAAAAAGTCAATCGGATATTGACTTATATGCTAGAAGGCTCGGATGTGAGTTCTTATGGTTCGGTTAGTTCTGGGAGGTGATTTATGACTTAGGAGCATGATCGAAATGGGTTTTAGAGGTCCGGAGTAGATTTAGGCTTGAATTGGCGCAGTTGACACTTTAGCGATTTACGGTTGATAGGAGAGATTTTGATCCAGGAGTCAGAATGGAATTCTGAGAGTTATAGTAGCTTCGATATGTCATTTGGGATGTGTGTCTAAAATTTCAGATCATTAGGACGTGGTTTGGTTGGGTTTTTGATCGAAATCGTATTTCGAAAGATTTTTAGAAACTTAGGCTTGAATCTAATGTGTTTTGTGTAATTTGATGTTGTTTGAGGTGTTTTGATGATTGGAGCAAGTTTGAATAAGGTTTTAGGTTGTGTTGGTGCCTTTGGTTGAGGTCCCGGGGGCCTCAGGGTGATTTCGGGTGCTTAACGGAGAGATTAGATGCTCATTGCAGCTTTAGATTTGTGGTTTCTGGTTTTTTCTCGCATCTACAGTTTGGGGACCGCAGATGCGGGTGAGTTATCACAGAAGTGAAAAGGGTCAGAGGTATATCTACCGAAGAAGCGGTCAAGATGGTCGCATCTGCAAAACCACAGATGCGGAAGTTCTATCGTAGGTGCAGTTTTGGACTTTAAGTGAGGAACCGCTGAAGCGGAGGCGTAACTGCAGAAGCGGCTATGGTGCCGTAGATGCGAAAAGGACTGGCAGAACATATAAGCTATTTCACTTCGCGAGTTTGAGCTATTCCACCATTTTTAACTTCGGCTTGAGAGCTTTTAGACGATTTAGAAAGAGGATTTCAAGGGAACTTCGTTAAGGTAAGGATTTTGGACCTAAAACATAATTCTATGGTAGTATTTCATGGATTTAGGGCTGTAGTTAAAGGATTTAAAGGGAAAAATAGAGGATTAGGGCTTGAGTCTAAGAGGGCTTTAAATGGGGATTTGAGGGGTGATTTGAACTCCGTTTTTCGTATTCTTGATATGTATGAACTCGTTGGGAGACGAGGAAGCTAATGATGTGAAAATTTCTAAGTTTCGAGAAGTGGGCCTGTGGCTCGCATTTTGCTAGATTCGGGGTTTTGGGTATTTCTCGATTGTTTCCGATGGGGCTTTGTTCCCTTAGCATATTGCGACGTATTCGTTCTGATTTTGGATAGATTCAACATGCGTGGAGGCCGATTCGAGAGGCAAAGGCATCGTGGAGTAGTATTTTCACCGGTTTGAGGTAAGTAACCATTGTACATTTGGAATTGAGGGTACAAAACCCCGGTATTGAACTTGATTTGATAAAAGCGGTGATGCACATGCTGGGTGACGAGCATGTGGGCATCCACCGGTAGGGTTTGTGACTTGGTATGACCCGTAGCTGCTATTAAGCCGCGTATTTTATTTAGAAATGTTATACTATTCTGGATTTTGCATCCTTATACTGTATTATGGGCTTTATGCCATGTTCGCAGCCTTGTGTCGATCTGCAGAAACCTTTAGGGGAATTTAAACTGTTTTCCTCACTTTACTTTTTAAAAGCATATCCTCGGTCTTATTTTTACCTGTTAAATGTTAAAAAACTGGTTTTATCATTCCACTCCTATTTTGAGGATTGTTTGGGCTGAGTTCCCTGATTTCTATTGTGGTGCCCGAGAGGCTGTGAGGCTAACGACTGAGAGAGGTTGGGAACCTTATGGTGAGGATATTATATGTATATATTATGGATTGGCCTGCACGCCACAGCTATACTCATATAAATCAGGCTGCACGCTGCAACGATATGACGCTTGGGCTGTAGGAACCCCTCCGGAGTCTGCACACCCCCAGTGAGCGTAGTCATCTATAATTATATGGATCGGGCTACATGCCGCAGCGGTTACTATGATTTCAGGTATTATGAGATTGTAAATGAGCTGATTGCTAAGAGTGAGTACTGAGTGACGAGAGTTGAGTCACAAGTGACTGAGAGGCTACCCGAGGGGCCTTATTCTGAGTGATCCTTTTCCCGAGGGGCTCTGTTATGATGTTTTTCACTGTTTCACTCTTCTTTTAATAAAAGCCTCTGATGAATATATTGCTAACTAATTGATTTCAATGTTTAAAACTGGAAATGATGATTTCTATAACTGAACTGATTTTTAAGTTATGTGTTTTGAACTGCTCGTCACTACTTTCGGTCCATTATTTACTTTAGTTACTTACTGAGTTGGTGTACTCACGTTACTCCCTGCACCTTGTGTGCTGATCCAGGTGCCCGAGCGGCCGAGTAACAGCTTTCAGCTATTTTCCAACATTTGCCGGGGGTTTTGAGGTAGCTGCATAGCATCCGCAACCCTGATTTCTCCCTTCTATCTTATTACTTTTCCGTATTTCTAGACTATCTATGTGGTAGTTTGTTCAGACTTGTATTAGAGGCTCTAGAATCGTAATACCAGATCAGTGTGGGTTGGGTAGTTTTATGTCTTGCTGACTTCTACATATATATCTTGTTGTTTTAAACACTTATTATGATACTTGGTAATTAAACCGTGTTAGCAAATGATTTATTAAAAATAAAATGGGTTGTGGTTTGATAGTTGGTTTGTCTTGCCTAGTAATGTGATAGACACCATCACGACCGGTATTTGGGGCCGTGACAGTATCTTCCTATAGTATGTGTATATAGTGCAAGACTACAAGGAATGGGAAGCTGCATTATTAAACTCTTAATTTAATAATCCATAGTCTTTTATAGATGGTGTATTGTGCTGCAGAATACACTTGATGAATGGACTTATATGAGTGTAGAGTGGGGCCTCTTCTATGAAATTTATGGCAAAAAAAATTTCTAGAGCACTCATAAAAATCTGGCACGCGCATGGCCTATTAGTGCAAAACTATGATAAACAACAAAGTGCATGTGGGGTATAATGTATTAGATAAGACACTAAACTTACAAAATAATTATCAGTCTATAGAAGTTTTGAATTTCACCAACTATTGGTGTAAGTTTAATCTTATCCATGTCTGGTTCATAGTCCAAAAGAACACCAGATTGGATGAATTATGCTAATTTGTGAAAACCTAATTTATTTTAAATTTCATTATGATATGCAGGGTAAAACTGTGTACAATAGACCCTTTGTAATGACCCGACCGGTCGTTTTACTTTTTAGAATACCATTCTCCTAAATAAAACTTCCCGCACTTGCTTTAACTGATTTACGACCTGCGGGGATGGTTGGTTCGGGTTTTGGAAGAGTTTGGGTTGAAGTAGGCTCACTTGATTCCTTAAGATTTTCCTAAAAGACTAAGTTTGACTTTGGTCAACATTTTTCACAAACGCACCCGGATTTGTGTTTTGACGGTCTCGAAGGGTCCGTAGGAAAATATGGCACCTCAGCGTATGACCGGAATCGAATTTCGAGGTCCCTAGCCCGAGTAATGAAATTTTATTGGAAATTGTCAAACAGAAATTCTAAGGATTTAAAGAAACTTAATAATGATTGATCACATTGGTATCGGGATCGTATGTTGGTTTCGGGGCCCGGTACAAGTCTAATATAAAATTTAATACTTGCCCGCAAAATTTGGTGTCCATCCGAGAAGTTTAAGTGCGTTTCAGCTTGTTAGAGATGAATTAAGAACTTGAAGTTCATAAGTTTGTTAAACTGAAATTCTACGGATTTAAAGAAACTAAATAATTATTGATCACATTAGTATCAGGCTCTTATGATGGTTCCTGTGCACGGTACAAGTCCAATATAACATTTAAGACTTGCCCGCAAAATTTGGTGACAATTCGAGTAGTTTAAGTGTGTTTCGGCTCGTTAGAGGTGAATTAAGAACTTGAAGTTCATAAGTTTGATTCAATTGGTTTTAGGGGGTTATTCTTATATTTATCGTTGTTTCGGGAATTCCGAAGGTTCGAGCAGGTCCGTTTCATGATTTTAGACTTGTCGGCATGTTCGGGCAGGGCCCGGGAGCCCCGAGCGTCAACCGGATGAGGCTCGAGTGAAGTTGGAAAAGTTGGAGAAGTGTTGAAACTTTAGCTGCTGTCATAACCGCACCTGCGGTTGGTCACTTGCAGGTGTGAGACTGCAGGAGCGGTGGTCCACTCGCAGATGCAGCCCAGGGCCAGTCAAGCCATAATTGCAGAAGCGGCCTCTTAGCCGCAGAAGCGGCGGTGCAGAAGCGACTTCAAGACCGCAGAAGCTGTCCCAGATTGCTTGGGCCAATTTTGCAAAAGTGGAACCGCAGATGCGGTACCCTTACTGCAGATGCGGAAATCGCTGAAGCAGTGAGCTTTATTTAATACGGGTTCTAAGTTATTTTTGACATTTTTCACTCCTCCATTGGACGATTTTGGAGCTTTTGAGAGAAGCCTACCACATAGCACCTTGAAGTAAGTTTGTTCTACCTATTCCTAGTTTAATACTTGTGTCTTAGGTAGATTAACACGCTAGGATTAGGATAAAATTATGGGGTTAAAGCAAACCTAGGGTTTTGGTAAACCGTAGATTTTTCCACAAAATTGGTTATGAAATGAAGTAGTAATCATATGTTATTGATCCTTAGGTTACAAAGAACAACTTCCTTCGAAATATTTCGAAATCTGAGCACGTGGGCCCGGGGTAAGATTTTAGGAAACTCGTGTTTAAGGTTCGAAAATTGTGTTAATAGTTGGAATGTGATCTTGTGAGTTTGTACTGACTAGTTCTTACCGCATTTAAATAATTGTGCATCGTTCGGCTCCAAATTGAGAGTTCAGGCTCGTTCATGATATTTGAAGTGCATTTTGGAGTGAGGTGAGTCTCCTTTATAACCTTGTAAGAGGGAATTATCCCCATAGGTGTAATAATTGTATAATTTTCCACTAAATGCGGGGGCTATGTACGCGCTAGTTGACGAGAGTCCGTGCGTAGCTACTATCATGCTAAATGTCCGGGTAGTTTAAGACCCGTATCATGCTATATTTGCAAATGTTATATGTCTTGCTGCTAATCTGATCATTTAGGATATGCTAGAGAATTGGAAGTGAACATAAATGAACATATGTATTGTGGAGCACTTGTATGAGTTGATTTGAATATAAATGCTCCTTCTTGTATTTCTCTGTTGATAATTGATATTTGTGGATTGGGCCGATCACCTCGGTAGAAATAGCTGCATCTATGGTACGCGCCATTCGATCCTCTACCAGTGCACACTTTCTTTACTATTGGATTGGTCCGTCGACCTCGACATAATGTGCACTTGATATTTATGTGAATTATTAGTTATGACTTGCCTGATAAATGGTTTGAAATGTAAATGATTAACTATGATATAAAAATGACATGACTTAGAAATCCTTATTTAAACTGTTATCTAATTGTGACTTTCATGCTTGGCAGAACATCATATTATATTATTTGACCATAGTAAGTATCAAGTCGACTTCTCATCTCTATTTGTTCGAGATTAGAAGGGATACTTGCTGGGTACATATTGTTTATTTACTCATACTACACTTCTGTACTTAATTGACAGGCTTTGAGGCAGGTTCATCTGGCTATCAGACCGGTGCGCATCCCTGATCTTAGTTAGAGACTTCCACGTTGAGTTGCCCTATCATGCGTCGTTCAGTAGCATGATGGCATCTCTCTATATTTATTTTTGCTGTCTATTCTATTTCAGAAAGCATGATGAATTTATTCTTTTGTATATTGTACTAGTTTCCCATAATTTGTGACATCAGGTCTTGGCACACACGTTAGTAGACTGTTCTTTTGGGAATTGAATAATTATTTCTTTGTACCTTACTAGTTATCACTTGTTTTAACTTTAACTTAAGGAATTACTGCATTTATTTTGGTAAAATTAAAATGAGAACTTGTTTATTTTTCCATGTTGTATTGCCCAGCAATGGCGTTCGGCGCATCATGACCTATAATGGAAATGGGTTGTGACAATATGGTATCAGAGCAATAGGTTCACATAGGTCTCACAAATCATGGGCAAACCTAATAGAGTCTTGTGAATAGGTACGGAGACGTCTTTATTTATCTTTGAGAGGCTATAGGGTGTTAGGAAACTATTCTTTATTCATTTCCTATCGTGCAGTGGATGGTACACTAAATTTCTCTCTTCTATTCTCTCATAGATGGTGATGACATGTACGACAAACGTTCCCGACCAGGGAGGCACTGCTCCCCCTGTTACTAGAGGTCGAGGTAGAGGCCGGGGGAGGGCACCGACCCGAGGTAGGGGACGAGGGCATCCCAGAGTTGTTCCAGTAGCACCACAAGAAGATCCTTTGGGGGACCCTATTATTGAGGAGCAGGTCGAGGTGCCCGCAACTTAGCCTACCCCGACAGACTTTATAACAGCACCGGGATTCCAGGAGGTCACGGGCCGCATGCTATGATTCATGGACACCATGACTCAGGCTGGTTTATTTCTAGTAGATCCAACTACATCACAGGTAAGGAGGAGCACAGACCCCTACTGCTCAGGCTCATAGCCATGCAGCTATAGTGTATCAGACTATGGGTGCACTACCAGTGGATGAGGCTCAACCAGTTGCTACAGTGATACCCGAGCCCAGACCAGCTGTAGATGGTGACTCGCAGAACCTGTTGGATAGATGGACTAGACTTCACCCTCCTGTCTTCGGGGATGAGCGTCATGAGGATGCTCAGGACTTCATTAATAGGTGCAGAGACAAAGTGCACAACATGAGGATTTGGAGTTGCATGGGGTTGACTTCACTACTTTTCATCTAGAGGGCAGGGCCCACAGATGGTGAAAGTCTTATGTTCTTGACAGACCCGCAGGTTCTCCTCCTATCACTTGGAGTCAGTTCACATAGTTATTTCTGGACAGGTATATTCCACCCTTTAAGAAGGAAGAGCTGCAGTATTAATTTGAGTAGCTTGAGCAGAGTCAGATGTCTGTGACAGATTATGAAGCGAGGTTTTCTGAGTTATCCCACCATGCATTGACGATACTTCCTATTGACGTAGAGAGGGTGCAGAGGTTTGTTGTAGGGTCGCATTCTGCCATCAGGGCCAACATAGCCCGAGAGGTGGAGATGGGGAATCCTTATCATTTAGTAGTGGAGATTTCTCGGAGGATTGAGGGCTACCATCTGAGGGGTAGGGAGAAGATGCAGCATGATATTAGGTCTAGATTCTTCGGAGAGTTCAAAGGTGCTTCGTCTACGGGCAGAGGTGAGTTTGGGAGGGGACAGCATACCAGGCCCCTATATTCAGCACCACCACCTGCTCGGGGTGCTCCAGCGCACCCCTATTTCAGCGTCATACCAGAGAGTTCTTATTGCCTACTAGCTATTCAGGGCTCCTCCGGTGGGTATTCAGGTCCTTAGGGTTCTTCCGATTCTTATTTCAGTGTTATGCCGGAGAGTTCACACTGTCCACCGACTATTCAGGTTTCATCCAGTAGGTCTACAGGCCATCAAGACAGCAGGTCACCGCACCACAGGGTTGTTTTGAGTGCGGAGACGTTGGTCATATGAGGAGATACTGCCCTAGGCTTCGGGGCAAGGTAGTACAACAAGGTCAGTAGCCTATGATTTCAGCATCAGCTGCCCAACCACCTAGAGGTGGAGGGAAAAGTGGTAGGTGCCGTCCTACAGGGGGAGGCCAGGCAGGGAGAGGTCAACCAGCTCTTGCTCAATCAGGTGGAGGCCAGCCAGCCGGCGCTCCAGCCAAATTCTATGCCCTTCCGGCTAGGCCAGATGCATTGGCCTCAGATGCCGTCATCACAAGTATTTTTTCTGATTGTGGTAGAGCTTCTACAGTATTATTTGATCTAGGGTCTACCTATTCATATGTCATCTCTATTTGCTCATTTTCTGGTTATTGCTCCTGAGCCCTTGGGTACTCCTGTTCATGTATCCACTCCTGTAGGCAATTTGGTGGTTGTTGATCGGATATACCAGTCTTGTGTGGTCATATTCTGTGGTTTTGAGACTAGATCATATCTCATATTTCTTGATATGATTGACTTTGAGATTATCATGGGCATGGATTGGTTATCTCCATATCACGCCATTCTAGATTGCCATGCCAAGACTGTTACTTTAGCAATGCTAGGGTTGCCAGGGTTGGAGTGGAAGGGTTTCACAGTTGATACATCTAGCCAGGTTATCTCTTTCCTGAAGGCTCGGCAAATGGTCCAGAAGGGGTGTTTTGCGTATTTAGCTTATGTTCGGGATACCACCGCAGAGTCTCGGACGATTGATTAAGTTCTAGTAGTTTGGGATTTCGCCGTTGTGTTTCTTTTTGGTCTTCCTGGCATGCCACTGGACCTTGATATTGATTTCTATATTGATTTGGCTCCAGGCACCCAACATATATCTATCCCACTGTACCACATAGATCCGAAGGAGTTGAAAGAGTTGAAGGAGCAACATGAGGAGTTGTTAGAAAAGGGCCTTGTTAGGCGCAGTATTTCACCTTGGGGCGTACCAGTGTTATTTGTGAAGAAGAAGGTTGGGACTATGCGGATGTACATTGAATACCGCCAGTTGAACAAGGCTACCATCAAGAATAAGTAACCGTTGCCGCGCATTGATGATTTGTTCGACCAGTTGCAGGGTGCTAGGGTGTTCTCTAAGATCGACTTAAGGTCAGAGTACCATCAGTTGAAGATTCGTGACTTGGATGTTTCGAAGACCGCATTTCGGACAAGGTATGGCCATTATGATTTTCTGGTGATGTTTTTTGGTTTTTACTAATGCCCCAATAGCATTTATGGACTTGATGAATTGAATGTTCAAGCCTTATATTGATTCCTTTGTCATCGTTTTCATTGACGACATCTTGATATACTCTTTTAGCCTGGGGGAGCACGAGCAACATTTAAGGGTAGTGCTTCAGACCTTGCGAGAGCAGAATCTATATGCTAAGTTCTCTAAGTGTGAGTTCTGGCTAGAGTCAGTGGCATTCGTAGGGCATATTGTGTCAGGAGAGGGTATTAAGGTGGACCCCAAAACGATTGAGGCAGTTCAGAGTTGGCCACGTCCTACTTCAGTGACCGAGATCATGAGGTTCCTGGGGTTAGTAGGCTATTACAGGCGATTCATGCATGGCCTTTCATCTATTCTATCACCTCTGGCTAGATTGATCCAGAAGGGTGATCCTTTCCATTGGTCTGATGATTGTAAGGCGAGCTTTCAAAAGCTCTAGACATCCTTGACTACATCACCATTTTGTGTGTTGCCTTCCAGTTCAGGGAAGTATAAGGTAAATTAGGATGCTTCGTGCGTTGGATTGGGGTGTGTATTGATACAGGAGGGGTGAGTTATTGCCTATGATTCACACCAACTAAAGATTCATGAGAAGAATTATCCTATGCATGATTTAGAGTTGGTCGTGATTGTACATGCTCTCAAGATATGGAGGCATTATATGTATGGGGTGTCATGTGAGGTTTATACTGATCATCGCAACTTACAACATTTGTTCAAGAAGAGGGATCTCAATTTGAGGTAGCGTAGGTGGATTGAGTTACTGAAGGATTATGACATCACCATTCTTTATCATCTGAGCAAGGAAAATGTGGTCGTGGATGCCTTAAGCAAGAAGGCAGAGAGTATGGGTAGCTTGGCATTCATTTCAGCAGGGGAGAGGCCAGTACCTTTGGACATCCAGTCCTTGGCTAACAGACTTGGGAGGCTGGATATTTTGGAGCCCAGCCGAGTCCTTGCGTGTGTTGTTGCTCAGTCTTTGTTATTGGGACAGATCAAGGCCCGACAATTTGATGATCTTCACCTGGCGGTTCTTAGAGAGACAATGCTATTGGGTAGTGACAATGAGGTCTCTATTGGTAAGGATGGTGTTCTACGACTCCATGGTCGCTTATGTGTTCCTAATGTTGATGGTCTAAGAGAGAGGATCCTGGAGAAGGCTCACAATTCACGATATTCCATTCACCCGGGTGCTACGAAGATGTATCGTGACTTGAGGCAACATTATTGGTGGCAGAGGATGAAGAAAGACATAATGGAGTATGTGGCTAGGTGTTTGAATTGCCAGCAGGTCAAGTATGAGCACCAGAGGCCGAGTGGCCTACTTCAGAAGATGCTTATACCAGAGTGGAAGTGGGAGCGCATTACTGTGGATTTTTGTAACTGGGTTGCCCCGGACCTTGCGGAAGTTTGATGCAGTGTGGGTCATTATGGATAGGTTGACCAAGTCGGCACACTTTATACCGATTGTGACTACTTACACTTCAGTGAGATTGGCTCAGATTTACATTCGGGAGATAGTCCGGTTGCACGGTGTGCCTGTTTCCATCATACTAGATAGATGCCCTCAGTTCACTTCTTATTTCTGGAGAGCTGTTCAGGGTGAGTTGGGTACCCGCTTGGAGCTTAGCACAACATTTCATCCACAGACCGACGGGAAGTCAGAGTGGACAGTTCAGATCTTGGAGGACATGCTTATAGCATATGTGATTGACTTTGGAGGACAGTGGGATCAGTTCTTTCCTTTGACAGAGTTTGCTTACAACAACAGCTATAAGTCCAGCATCGAGATAGCTCCATTTGAGGCCTTGTATAGGCGGCGATGTCGTTCTCCTATCTGATGGTTTAAGCCTGGTTATGCTAAGTTATATGACACAGACTTGGTAATAGATGCCTTGGATAAGGTAAAGTTGATTAAGGAAAAGCTTCGCACAGCTCAATCCAGACACAAGAGTTGTGCGGATCATAAGGCACGTGGTGTATCATTCATGGTTGGCGATAAGGTCATTTTGAAAGTCTCGCCAATGAAGGGAATTATGAAGTTTGGGAAGAAAGGCAAGTTAAGCCCAAGATTCATTGGCCCATTTGAGGTGTTGAGGCGAGTTGGGGAGGTTGCCTACGAGCTTGCTCTACCCCCCAGTTTATTGGGAGTTCATCCGGTTTTCCACGTGTCCAAGCTCTGGAAGTATCATGCCGACTTGTCCCACATATTGGATTTCAGTACTATTCAGCCGGATAGAAGTTTGGGTTATATGGAGGAGCCAGTTGGCATTGTTGATAGGCAGGATCGTCAATTAAGATCCATAAGGATTTCAAAAGTGAAGGTCCAGTGGAGGGGTCAACCAGTCGAGGAGGACATGCGGAGCAGACATCCACACTTATCTAGTACCTCAGTTACCCTCTATATCCATTCGAGGATGAACGTTTGTATAAGAGGTGGAGAATGTAACGACCCGACCGGTCATTTTTCTTTTTAGAACCCTGTTCCCCTAAATAAAACTTCCCGCGCTTGCTTTAACTGATTTATGACCTACGGGGATGGTTGGTTCGGGTTTTGGAGCAGTTTGGGTTGAAATAGGCTCACTTGATTCCTTAAGATTTTCATAAAAGGCTAAGTTTGACTTTGGTCAACATTTTTAGCAAACGGATCTGAATTTGTGTTTTGACGGTCTTAGAGGGTTCGTAGAAAAATATGGGACCTGAGCATATGCCCGGAATCGAATTCCGAGGTCCCTAGCCCGAGTAATGATTTTTATTGGAAATTATTAAACTGAAAATCTAAGGATTTAAAGAAACTAAATAATGACTAATTACATTGGTATCAGTCTCGTATGTTGGTTCCGAAACCCGGTACAAGTGCAATATAACATTTAAGACTTGCCCGTAAAATTTGGTATCAATACGAGTAGTTTAAGTGCGTTTCGGCTCGTTAGAGGTGAATTAAGAACTTGAAGTTCATAAGTTTAATTCAATTTGTTTTAGGGGGTTATTCTTAGATTTAGCGTTGTTTCGGGCGTTCCGAAGGTTCGAGCAGGTCGTTTCATGATTTCAGACTTGTTGGTATGTTTGGGCGGGGCCCGGGAGACCCGTGCGTCAATCGGACGAGGCTCGAGTGAAGTTAGAAAAGTTGGAAAAGTGCTGAAGCTTCAACTGTTGTCATAACTGCACCTGCGGTTGGTCAACCGCAGGTGCGAGACAGCAAGAACGGTGGTCCACTCGCAGATGCTGCCCAGGTCCGGTCAGGCCAAAACTACAGAAGCTGCTGCGCAAAAGCGGCTTCAAGACACAGAAGCGGTCCCAGCTCGCTTGGGACAATTTCACAGATGCGGCCTACTTTTCGCAGAAGCGGGACCGCAGATACGGAAATCCCTGAAGCAGTGAGCTTCAGTTAATACGGGTTCTAAGTTATTTTTGCCATTTTTCACTCTTTCATTGGGCGATTTGGGAGATTTTGAGAGAATCCTACCACTTAGCAGCTTGATATAAGTTTATTCTACCTATTCCTAGTTTAATACTTGTGTCTTAGGTAGATTAACATGCTAAGATTAAGGTAAAATCATGGGGTTAGAGCAAAACCTAGGGCTTTGGTAAAACATAGATTTTTCATGAAATTGGTTATGAAATGAAGTATAAATTATATATTATTGATCCTTAGGTTACAAAGAACAACTTCCTTCGAATAATTTCGGAATCGGGGCACGTGGGCCCGAGGTCAGATTTTAGGAAACTTGTGTTTAAGGTAGGAAAATTGTGTTAATAGTTGGAATGTGATCTTGTGAGTTTGTATTGACTAGTTACTACCCCATTTAACTAGTTGTGGATCGTTTGGCTCCAAATTGAGATTTCGGGCTCATTCTTGATATTTGAAGTGCACTTTGGAGTGAGGTGAGTCTCCTTTCTAACCTTGTAAGAGGAAATTGTCCCCATATGAGTAATAATTGTATAATTTGCCACTAAATATGGGGGCTACGTACGCTCTAGGTGACGAGAGTCCGTACATAGCTACTATCATGCTAAATGTCCGTGTAGTTTAGGACCCGTATCATGTAATATTTGAAAATGTTATATGTCTTCTTGCTAATGTGATCATTTAGGATATGCTAGAGAATTGGAAATGAACATATGCATTGTGGAGCACTTGTTATGAGTTGATTTGAATATAAATGCGCCTTCTTGTATTTCTCTGTTGATAATTGATATTTGTGGATCGGACCGATCGCCTCGGTAGAAATAGATGCATCTATGGTTCGCGTCATTCGACCCTCTGGCAATGCACAGTTTCTTTTCTATTGGATCGGGTCGTCGTCATCGGCATAATGTGCGCATGATATTTATGTGAATTATTATTGATGACTTGCCTAATAAATGGTTTGAAATGTAAATGATTAACAGTGATATAAAAATGACTTGACTTAGAAATCCTTATTTCAACGGTTATCTAATTGTGACCTTCATGCTTGGCATAATATCATATTATATTATTTGACCCTAGTAAGTGTCAAGTGACTTCTCGTCTCTACTTCTCGAGTTTAGACGGGATACTTGTTGGGTACGTATTGTTTATGTGCTCATACTACGCTTCTGTATTTAATTGTACAGGCTCTGAGACAGGTTCATCTGGATATAAGAGTGGTGCGAGCCCCTGATCTTAGTTCGAGACTTCCACGGTGAGCTGCCCTTTCCTGTGACGTTGATTAGCTTGATGGAGTCTCTCTGTATTTATTTTTGCTGTCTATTCTATTTCGGACAATAGGATGAATATATTATTTTGTATATTCTACTAGTTTCCCACAATTTGTGACACCAGGTCTTGGCACACACATTAGTAGATTGTTCTTTTGGGAATTGTATAATTATTTTTGGTACCTTACCGGTTATCACTTGTTTTAACTTTAACTTACGGAATTACTGCATTTATTTTGGTAAAAGTAAAATGACAACTTGTTTATATTTCCGCGTTGGCTTGCCCGACAATGGCGTTGGACTCCATCATGACCTATAATGGAAAGTTGTGAAATCCTTGTGGTCCAGCTATTCCCCCGACCCTGTGCATAGCGGGAACTTAGTACACCGACTGCCCAATGATATCCTTTTTGAGCTATGTGGGGAATTGTTTAAAAAGTAATAACTTTAATATCTCAAAAAGAATATTCAAAATTATGTTTAGGTTCATTCTTTTAACGGGTCTTTATTAGACCAATTAATTTGAATATATTTTAATATGTGTAATAGTAAATTAGAATAACTCTGAATATTATATTTTATTAACATCAAATGGGTATCAAAAATTAGTTATTTTCTGTAACTTTGAATTTGACCAAAATTAGTCTTGTATGACCATTTCCTTAACGTTGATTTTAATAACATTTTCTTATCTTTGATAATAATGTTTGTTTGGTCTTAACTAATTATAACGTTGATTGCCTAAAATGAATTTGACATTTTGGCATTGAATCCTGAATGGATTTTAATGTTTTTTATTACATCAGATGTCCATCTCCTTTTGGACTATATCATAGAACCATATTCCTCTAAATTAAACTTTCCCCGCTTGCTTTAACTGATTTACGATCTACGGGAATGGTTGCTTCGGATTTTGGAGGAGTTTGGGTTGAAATAGGCTCACTTGATTCCTTAAGATTTTCATAAAATGCTAAGTTTGACTTTGTTCAATATTTTTAGCAAACAGACTCGAATTTGTGTTTTGACGGCCTCGGAGAGTTCGTAGAAAAATATGGGACCTGAGCGTATGGCCGGAATCGAATTCCGAGGTCCCTAGCCCGAGTAATGATTTTTATTGGAAATTGTTAAACTGAAAATCTAAGGATTTAAAGAAACTAAATAATGACTGATTACATTGGTATCGGTCTCGTATGTTGGTTCCGGAGCTCGGTACAGGTCCAACATAACATTTAAGACTTGCCCGCAAAATTTGGTATCAATCCGAGTAGTTTAAGTGCGTTTCGGCTCGTTAGGGGGTGAATTAAGAACTTGAAATTCATAAGTTTAATTCAATTTGCTTTAGGGGGTTATTCTTAGATTTAGCGTTGTTTCGGGTGTTCTGAAGGTTCGAGCAGGTCCGTTTCATGATTTCAGACGTGTTGGTATGTTCGGCCGGGGCGACTTGTTTAATAAATATTAATCAATAAGACCCAATCCTTATAAATAAAAATTTATAAAAATTTGAATTTAAAATCAAAGCTTCAAAACTTTTGTATGGTCGTCAATGTTTGGGAAGGCAGTAAACAAGTACTGGTTCGTTGGTGAATTGCGACAATGTCAAATCCATAATTGGATTCTTTGAAAAATAAGAAGAAGAGAAAAAGGAGATGAAAAAAGAGAATAGAAGCATAGAAGATCTAAACAAGAAGAGAGAAAGAGAGAAAAAGAGACATAGACAGAGAGAGAGGGAGGAAGACTACTGAATCTATGCAATTTGATTGCAAGATTAAAAGGTCATAATCAATGGATACCCAATTAATACTAATGTGTTTGGAATTAGTGTCACAACTCAAAACTCAATCTGTCATGATGGTGCCTGTCATGATACTAGGCAAGCCGACATCTCAAACACACAAGTACTTTCAAATGTAAAATATACTAAAACAAGTTTTAAGTAAGTAAAAACCTTATAAAAATTGATTAAAACCGTCACAACTCGATATAGAAGTTTCCCAAAATCAAGGTGTCATTGAGTACATGAGCATCTATACAAATATAAAATCTGATAAACTGTCTAAGAAAAATAGAAACAGAATAAGTAAAACTGAGAAATAGGGGAGGAGAGTCAAGGTCAGCGGACGCCAGGGCAACTACCTCGTAAATCTCTGAATGACTGAAAACTCTAAGATTCAGCAACCACCATGTCCGAAAATACTTGGATCTGCACATAAAAGTATAGGGTATAACATGAGTACAACCGACTCAGTAAGTAACAAGTCTAACTACTGGGCTAAAAGCAGTGACGAGTTTCACTAGTACAGTTCAATTACAGAAATACAGTATAGAAAGGTCGACATGCTTCTAAATTTAACAAATAAACCCCAAACAGATAAGATATGTCCGTTGATTTGGAATGTCCTCGATGGCTTTAATCTTGTCGGGACTGAATTCGATCCCCCTTTGTGACACCAGTAAATCCAAAAATTTACTGGAGTTGATTCTAAACGCACACTTTTTGGGGTTAAGCTTCATGTTATGCTTCCTTAGGATATCAAAGGTTTCTTGGAGGTGTTTTAGATGGTCACCTGCGTTAAAAAACACAACCAACATATCATCTATGTAAACTTCCATTGTCTTCCCTGTTTGCTTTTAAAAATTTTTGTTCACAAGCCTCTAATAAGTGTCTCCGACATTCTTAAGCCCGAAGGGCATCACATTGTAGCAATATGTGCCAAAGTTTGTTATGAACAAAGTTTTTTCACGATCCTCCGGGTTAATCTTGATTTTATTGTACAATGTTTAGCTATGGGAACAAGTCTTTTGGGCACGCCTTATTCAAATCCTTATAATCTATGGACATGCAAAATTTATTATTCTTTTTTGGAATTAGTATTACGTTAGCTAGTCAGTCGAGATATTTCACCTCCCGAATTGAACCGATATTGAGCAATCAAGTTACCTCTTCTTTAACAAGTCTGTTTCTGGCCTCGACGATCGGACACTTCTTTTGCCTTATCAGAGGGTTGCTAGGGTCTAGTCTTAAGTTGTGCACGACCACCTCTAGCTGGATACATGTCATATCCATGTGCGACCATGCAAACAAACAACATTACTTTAAAGAAATTCTATAAATCCTGATATAAGCTCGGAGTTTAATTCTGTCCCCAAGTGGAACTTCCTCTCAAGGACCTTTTTGAAATTCCACTTGTTTGAGTTCTTCTGTCGTGGATTTGGTTGCGTCCATTACTTCTGGTATCTAGAAATACAATGATACCTCATACGATTCCGATGGCTCCTCCCCTTTGTTGTCTTATTTGGTTCGGGAGCGGGAGTAGGTTCTTGCAATTTCTATGTCTTGTGTTCCTTTCCTTTGCTATTCGAAACCGAGACCGCGTTTATCTTCCTTGCCACCGGTTGATATCCTCTTATTTGCTTGACTTCCTCTAGAGTTGGGAATTTCAAAAGTTGGTGATATGTTGACGGCACAACCTTCATCTTGTGTAGCCATGGTCTGCCAAGAGTTATATTGTAACCCACATCGCCATATACTACTTCAAACAAGGTAGTCTTCATGACCCTTTCGCCGTTCGTGGGCAACAGGATCTCCGTTCAGGTTGTCACACTTGCTAAGTTGAACCCGGCGAGGAGCTTTGTGGATGAAAGGATACTTCCGATTAGCTTGGCTTGCTCTATCACTCTCCACTGAATAATATTGGCTGAACTCCCTGGGTCAACCAAAATACGTTTAATTTTGAAATCTAAAACGTTAAGAGAAATTACCACGGCATAATTGTGCGTTAGTACAACTCCATCGGTTTTCGCTTCTATAAATGTGATGTCGTCCTTGGCAACTTCCCGGAGTCTCTTGCTTTGAATTACCGAAACCTTTGTCTTTTTTAGCTCAGTCGCTTAGGAACTCTCTGAGACGGCCATTTTTTTAACAACGTCACTACCTCTTCGCGCAGATGTCGGCAGTCCCCAGTCTGATGGCCATTAGTCCCATGATACGCGCACCATATATTAGGATCCCTTTGGTTGGGATCAGATCTCATTATCCTCGGGAATCGTGCTTCCTTGATGTTCCTCATCGCCAATACATGCTCCACTAAGCTAACGTTAAAATTATATTCGGACAGTTTGGGATATGTTGAATCCCAGGAACCCGATACCTTTTTATCTTGTAATGAACTTCTATTTCGACCACGCTCAGTTCTTCTACCGGACGCAAACCTATCCGCCAACCGGAACCCTCTATCACGTCATTCTGCTCTTTTAGAGGCCAAAAACTGGCCCTTAGAAGATCGTCAATCAGCATCAAAATCATCCTTTGGCTTATCCTTGTCCTTTTCTCGTTCCCGACCTTTAATTGATACCGGGAACCCAAGTAGATCATTTTCTATCCTTATCTTCAATTTGTAACGGTTATGGACATCTGCCCATGTAGTTTCCTGGAACTCGAGGAGGCTTTCTTTCAATTTTCGGGAGGCGTCGAAGGTCCTCGGGTTCAGCCTTTTAGTAAATGCCTCAGTCGCCTATTCGTATGGCACAACCAGTAGCAGCATCCTTTCTTTCTGAAACCTAGTCACAAACTCGTAGGGTCCATGATGAAAGAGTCTGCGAGCATTTCAAAGGAATCTATTGAATGTTCGGGTAAAAGTGAGTACCATGTGAGGTCCCTCCTCGTGAGTGTTTCTCCGAACTTCTTTAGCAGGACAAATTCAATCTCGTGTGGAGCTAAATCATTACCTTTCATCGCTGTTGTATATGTGGTGATGTGCTCCTAAGGATACGAAGTCCCATCATATTTTGGTACGACAGACATTTTGAACCGCTTTGGAATCAACTCTGGTGTTGCGTTCGGTTTGAACGACAACTGGGTGCATTTCTTTTAGTCCGGGCCCTTCAGTACTGGTGGTGCGCGTGGAATTTGGTCTATTCGAGCATTTTTTTCTCTTATAAACCACATGAACTCGGTTTTAAAAGGATCATTATCGTTATTGTTACTAGATCCGCTACCGGCCCCCGGCCTCATCGAAGTCGACCTCACCCCTCGGGGTGTTGTTATAAACCCTTTGCGCTGTTTGATTCGCGAAAGCACCGACAAACAATGCTTGCCTTAATTTTGTCATGGCCTGGGCTTGCTGTGAGAGATGGCCCATGATGGCCTTTGGTTGTTCTCTCAAAATCCTCATTGTCTCCGCAACATGCTCGTCTTTAGCATCATTAGGCGTTGCCTCACGTTCGTGTCGTAGATATCGTCCACCATGAATCGGCGTGGCTATATCCTCCTTGTTGTGTGTGTTACTAATCCAATTCTCGTGTTGAGGCAGATTTTCTTGTGCCTCAACATTGTGCACGATGTTGCCATCGTTAGATACCATCTTTTACCATTTTTGCTAAGAAACATAGAATCAAAAAGATTAGTAATAGACGCAAGAATCAACTCAATTATGCAACTGTCTAAGCCCCATGGTGGCTATCAAACTGATTATCCGTAAAATGATACAATTAAATATATAGCGTGACTTATAGACAAGCGAATAAATTTGATCCCGAAATAATAAATAAATCAAATAAAAAAGTAAGAATTAACATTGAATTTGAGATAAAATAGCAGACAACTTGGTTCCTGGAGCAAGGCTTCCGAAGAACAGCAACAAGAATTTTGTTAGACAGAAAATAAGGTACTCTATTATTTTAGCTTGAAATAATGTGTAGCACAAGTTTGTCAAATTTCGTCTGAACCCGTAACTAATATTGTTGCTATGTCATGTATGTGGGCTAGCTCTTTCTCGTAAAGTATTTGATATGTACTCTTCATTTACACGGTTCTTGATACATGTATCTGATTCGGGACCCTCTACAGCTTTTCAGTGGTAAACAGACCCCATGCATTATGGTCGATCCCATCTTTCCGTTTTTGATTGACTTGAATATTTAACAACTAGATAAAGACTAACGTAATGTCACGGCTTTAAATAAGGCATTTCCATGAAACTTTGATAATCAATTATAGTTGGAGAACTACTATAATATAGCAGGAATACCACCAGCCAAAGCAGCATGCAGCCACAAAAGGAGCAAATGGAGATAAATGAGGACATTGTCATAGTAGGTGCAGGAATTGCTGGACTTGCCACTTCTTTGGCACTTCACAGGTATAGAAAGAGTACTAAAAACCAATATACCCAATGCAGTACTCCCTCTGTCCAAATTATGTGTATTTTTATTTATGTGTTTCAAAAAGAATATAGATTCTGCTTACCCCTAATAAACATCTATGGCTTGTGTTAGACCACAAATTTTTTTTAAAAAAACCTTTACTCTATTTCTATCCTTAAACTTCATGTTCAGTCAAACACCGCCCGCCAAGGTAAATTGGGAAGGTGGGTGTAGCAATTTTTGTGTGTCATAGTTAACAGTCACGTACGATGTGTTCCATTTGTATGATGTACTCTTTACTTTTTAGTCTAGTTAGACAAGTTTTTATGTTTAGAAATAGTTTCTCTTTAACTTGTTCATTTATTGGTAATGACAAGCTTTTATAGCAACAAAAATATCATGAAATATTAAAGATCGCAAATTTCAAAAATTATTTTTTTCTTTCTTAAACTTGGTTACCATTAATTAAACACATTCACATAAAATGATAAGAAATGTGTTATTATCATAGGTAATTTAGGATCTAAAATCAATAAGTTAAGAACTAGTATGATCTTATTACATAGTACTATATGCCTTTTAATTAACTTTTTTTTGTTTCTTTCGATCTATACATAATTCAAGCTGATGAAAGAAATGTATTTAGGTTTTTCATTTTTATACAACCTTAATGGTATCAGTTGAACACATGAACTCAATACCAATTAAATTTGCCTATACATCTTTGTATTTTGGGGCATGGTCTTTACGTACGTGTTTTTGATAGAACTACTGATGGTTATTTTGTTCTTTAGGCTGGGGTTGCGGAGCTTAGTGTTGGAATCATCAGAGTCTTTACGAACATCAGGATTTGCCCTTGCTTTATGGACCAACGCCTGGAGGGCACTCGACGCTCTTGGCGTTGGAGACTCCCTTAGACAATGTTCTCTCCAGTTTAGTCGGTACGTACGGCCACCATAACCTGAATTCGGTTATTATTATATTAACCTGAGTTTGTTATAAGAATTCATAAATTTTAAATGCCTCTTTTTGGGGATTCATTTTGTGTAGCTATTGTTTCAGTAAATCCACGCTTCATATATTGCTTCTCTGTTTCCTCCAGATGAAGATGGAGTCGTTTAAGAAAAGAGTTGTTAGTGTCATGATATCTCAGCTTGAATTTAATGAGCTTTTAATTATTTCTGTAGGTTCGAGGCATTTTCAGCAG
>MU687107.1:52150-124849 GCA_026770625.1 Nicotiana glauca
ATTTTTAAAAATGAAATAAAGAAATTAACTAACCTAAACCAACCCTCACCCATGTTTTTGTAGTTAATTTAGGTAGTTAATTTCTTTGCAATTAACTAATTATGCCGTGTGACTTTTTTCTAGGCTACCACTTGGATGATTGTGGTGCCTTTATTTTTTGGCTTTTAACAATATATAAATATAGATATATATTTGAATTAGAAATTTTGTAATATTTTTATTTCAATTTTATTATAAAATAATTTTAAAGTTTTAACTTTGTTGGAGCTTTGTCACTTATTGTCTTATGGTTATACCACTTGACATCATATAATTATTTACTTATCTTTATATATATATATATATATATATATATATATATATATGGTAGTTTTTTTATTTTTTTATTATTTTTAGTTTTTATAGATATTTAAATTCAAGAATAATAACTAATTATTAACTAACTAACCAAATAGTAACTAATTATGTCATGTGGCCTTTTTTTAGGGTGCCACTTGGCTTAAGGAGAGGGATTTGTCCTCTCCTTTTAATAATATATAGATGAGTAAGGGCACCTAGAAAAGAACAAGTAGAAAAAGTAGTTGTAAGAACTAGCTTGTATGGAAGCTAAGGTTGGAAATGTTGTCACTCTATCTTATGTAAGGAGTAATTTATTTTTCAACGGTGCTATTAACTAGTAATCTCCTCCTAATTTATGAGGTATCACTCGAATTGCAAGAGTCAAACAATTGTTTTTATTATAATTTTCATATATCTTTCAAATACTTTAAATTATTAGTTACATGTGATTTTTATTACTTTTTATGTAGTTTTCAAATATGTAAATATTATTTCAATCTAAATTCGGAGTCGAAATTATAAATTGACTCTCGAAATTTGAACTATGCCACATACATTTGGACAGAGGAAGTACAAACCTCTTAGAACAACCAACGTAAAGGGAATATTACATTCTCCTTTGATAAAATTCAACTTTTTTTTCCACTTAATGTTCGACTAATGAGATTCATGTCGTGTAAATCCATTAGAGGGGGAAGCACGTCCTGTCAAAATATTTTTCATTCTCAAGACTCGAATTCAAATTTTATAGTTAAGGAGGGATCCCAAACTCTATGTTACATGACATTGTATATGCAAGGGCAAACTAGTAATTAATAGACTTATACGATGATTAATTAATGTGTCAGGAAGTTATTTATATTGGAGTCAATAGGTAATTAGTTATAGTTGGAGTACAACTGTAAGTTTATTGGAAAAACAACACATTGTATAAATAGGAGCTATTGTACATTTCACACATAAGCGAATTCATTTTTACAGAAAATCTTCACTAGAATTTTCTTCTCTGTTTCTCTTGTGCTTGAGATCGATCAATATTTCCATTTCTTTGCAAATCTTTACATGAGTAAGAGCACCTAGAAAAGAACAGTAATTAAGAAAAAGTTGTTGTAAAAACAAGCTTGTATGGAAGCTAAGGTTGCAAATGTTGTCACTCTAACATATCTAAGGAGTTCATTTTTCAATTGCTATTAAGTACTCCGTTCCTCCCAATTTATGTCGTTCCATTCGAATTGCAAGAGTCAAACAAGTTTTTCTTCTATTATAATTTTTCATAAGTCTTTCAAATACTTCGAATTATTAATTATTGTAATTTTTAGTACTTTTTATATAGTTTTCAGATATGTAAATATTATTTCAGAAAAATTTAAAATATTTTGTGTCAAAATTTGTTTAACCAAAATTCGGAGAAAACAAATAAATTTATATGTGGTATTAAGGATATTGATATTATATGGTGGGATCGGGTTGAGCACAGCAACATATTATGTTTACTGTCATAATATTGATATTGTACGGTGGTGTCACGATCCGGATTTTCCACCATCGGGAGTCGTGATGGCGCCTACTAATAGAAGCTAGGCAAGACAACTCTTACTTATCTATCCATTTTTACAACTCTCTTTTTAAAACATTTAGCAATGTTAATATGATTACAGCGGAATAAAATAATTTAGCGGAAGACTTAGTAAACATTACTATATGCGATACCGAAATCCAAACATAAATCACTACCCAAGAACTGGTGTCACAATACTCACGAACTTCTAAGAATACTACACATAACCGTTTGAAAGAAATATAAAACTGTTTGTCTCGAATACATGAGATAACAGACTGAAAAGTAAAGATAGAAGAGACAACGGGTCCTGCGGACGCCTGCAAGGCTACCTCGATATCTCGGTGGTCGGAATACCAACACTCGCGCTACTGCTGCTGCTGCTGTTCGAAACCTGAATCTGCGCAAAAGGAGCGCAGAGTGTAGCATCAGCACAACCGACCCATGTGCTGGTAAGTGTCTGGCTTATCCCCGCGAAGTAGTGACAAGGCTAGAACCAGACACTCACATATACCTGTGCAGTTTAAAAATATATATACAACAAGAAATGACAGGAAATAACATGTAATAATTGGGAAAGGGAAAAACATATTCTGGGGTGGCAACAAAATATAATATCCGAAATAAACGAGTAACGGAATAAAAATCACTTTTAAGTTCAACTCATCTTGTTGCAGGCATGCAACCCGATCCCATTTCATAATATATAAGTGGTCGGCATGCCACACGATCCCATTTCATAATATATAAGTGGTCGGCGTGCCACACGATCCCATTTCATAATATATAAGTGGTCGGCGTGCCACACGATCCCATTTCATAATATATAAGTGGTCGGCGCACCACACGATCCCATTTCATAATATATAAGTGGTCGGCGCACCACATGATCCCATTTCATAATATATATGCGGTCGGCGTGCCACACGATCCCATTTCATAATATATAAGTGGTCAGTGTGCCACACAATCCCATTTCATAATATATAAGTGGTCGGCATGCCATACGATCCCATTTCATAATATATAAGTGGTCGGCGTGCCACATGATCCCATTTCATTATCAACACAGTGCACAATATGCCACTGGCAACTATGGCCAATAACAATAATCAATATAAGTTGTGGTAGGCATACCACTCGCTCCCATTTCAATATAATATCATGTGGTAGGCGTACCACCCGCTCCCATTTCAATTAATACCTTGTGGTAGGCGGACCGCCCGCTCCCATTTCACTTTTAACATAGTTCTCAATATATATATAATTGGCAAGAGAAACAATAACTCGGTATCAACGCTCAACAATTAATTCTTTCATAGAATCACATAAGAAATTCGAAATCTAATTCATTTAAGACTCACGATAATTCTCGACCCCCAACGTATAGATACTCGTCACCATGCCTATACGTCGGACGCAACACATAGCAAAAAGCAATTATACTCAACTCCTATTCCCTCAAGCTAAGATAGATCAAACACTTACTTCGAAGGTTTACGGCTAACTCAATCATTAGCAATGCCTTTTCCTTTCGAATTTGGCTCCAATTAAATCGTATCTATACACAATTGATTTAATATCATCAATAATACTTCACAAACTAATCCAAATGGCTAAATATATTTTCTACAACATTCTGCCCGGAATAATAAAAATTGACCCCGGGCCCACGTAGTCAAAACACGAGGTTCGAACCATTTTCCGGTCACCCATAACCCCACGAGTTCAAATATATAATTTATTCTTAATTCGACCCCAAAACGAGGTCTAAATCACAAATTCTTTGAAAACCCTAACTATACCCAATTCTTTAATTTTCTACCTATTTCCACATGTTTAGGCCTAAGAATTTGATTGATGTTGATGAAAAATGAAGAAGATGAGTTGAACAATACTTACCCAATGAACTTTGGTGAAGAAATGCTCCAAAGATTGCCCAAGAGCTGTTGGAGAAGAGAGAGTTGAGAAATGGGATGAAGATCCCGTAAGTGTTCTATTTTTGGGTCTTTAAAACCACTGGACGAAATTGCTCTATGCGATTGCATAGAGGGGACTGCGATCACATAGAGTCTGACCTGATGTGCAATGTGATCGCAGAAGCAGTGTTGCGATCGCATAGAAGAAATGGAGGTTGGTTTTTTTTTTTACACAGTGCGATCGCGGGGAGTAGTATGCGATCGCGTAGAAGGAAGCTGGCAAGCTATGCGATCGCAGGAAGCCTAATGCAATCGTATAGATGGATTTGGGAACCCCTGAACTTTGCTCTATGCGATCGCAACTATGCCTATGCGATCGCATAGAAGGAAATCCTTGTGCACCTGCTGCAGATTTTCTGCAGCTTTTCTAAGTCCAAAACCACCCTGTTACCTATCCGAAACTCACCCGAGCCCTCGGGGCTCCAAACCAAATATGCACACTGACTCAAAAATATCATACGAACTTGCTCGAACGATCAAATCGCCAAAATAATATCAAAATCAATGAATTGAGCCTTAAATCCAAGAAATATTTCAAATTTCATAAACTTCCAATTTTTCCAAATTAAGGCCGAAACACGTCAAACGACGTCCATTTTCAACCAAACTTTACAGGAAGCGCTTAACTAATATATATGATCTGTACCGGCCGTCGGAACCAAGATACGAGCCCGATACCATTACCTTTTGATCAAATTTCATTTTCATTTTCCTTAAACATTTTCAGAAAATAATTTCACGAAAAAATTCATTTCTCGGGCCTGGGACCTCAGAATTCAATTCCGGGCCTACGCCCAAGTCCCACATTTTTCTACGGACCTCCCGAGACCGTCAAATCACGGGTCCGGGTCCGTTTACAAAAAATATTGACCAAAGTCAACTTTAACAATATAACTATCAAAATTCTTCAAAATTTTCACATAATTCATATATTTCAATATCAAAATTTTCCGGCTTCGCGCCCGAACTGCGCACGCAAATTGAGGCAACTATAAGTGAGGTTTTCAAGGCCTCAGAAGCTCGAAATGACTGAGAAAACAAGTGATGACCCTTTGGGTCGTCACATTCTCCACCTTTAAAACAATCGTTCGTCATCGAACGGACAAAAGAAAGAAGTACCTGAGTCGGGGAATAGATGAGGATAACGGCTCCGCATGTCAGACTCGAACTCCCAGGTCGATGCCTCAGGAGGCTGACCTCTCCACTGAACTCGCACAAAAGGGAAACTCTTCGACCTCAACTATTGAACCTGCCGGTCTAGAATAGCTACCGGTTCCTCCTCATAAGATAGATCTTTGTCCAATTGGACAGTGCTGAAATCCAACACGTGCGATGGATCGCCGTGATACTTTCGGAGCATAGATACATGAAACACTGGATGCACAGCTGACAAGCTAGGTGGCAAGGCAAGTTTATAAGCCACCTCTCCCATGCAATCAAGAATCGCAAATGGGCCAATAAACCAAGGCTAAGTTTGCCCTTCTTCCCAAATCTCATCACGCCCTTCATAGGCGACACTCGGAGCAATACTCGCTCACCAACCATGAAAGCTATATCTCGAACCTTACGATCTGCATAGCTCTTTTGCCTGACTGAGCTGTACGAAGTCTATCTTGAATGATCTTGACCTTATATAATGCCTCCTGAACTAAATCTGTACCCAACAACCTAGCCTCTCCCGGTTCAAACCATCCAATCGGAGATCGACACCGTCTACCATACAAAGCTTCATAAGGAGCCATCTGAATGCTCGATTGATAGTTGTTTTTTTTATAGGCAAACTCTGCTAAAGGCAGGAACTAATTCCACGAACCTCCAAAATCAATAACACAGGATCGAAGCATATCCTCCAATATCTGAATTGTCCTTTCGGACTGCCCGTCCTTCTGGGGATGAAATGCTGTACTTAGCTGGATTTGGGTGCCCAACTCTCGTTGAAATGCCTTCCAGAAATGCGAGGTAAACTGGGGACCTCGATCCGAAATGATAGATATAGGCACCCCGTGAAGGCGAACAATCTCCTTGATATAAATCCCCGCTAATCTCTTAGACGAATAGGTGGTGGCAACAGGAACAAAATGTGCTGACTTGGTCAGCCTATCAATAATAACCCAAATCACTTCAAACTTCTTCCGAGTCAACGGAAGTCCAGTAACGAAATCCATGGTAATCCTCTCCCACTTCCACTCGGGAAGATCAATTCTCTAAAATAAACCACCAGGTCTCTGATGCTCATATTTAACCTATTGACAGTTCAAACAGCGCGCTACATATGCTACAATGTCCTTTTTCATTCTACGCCACCAATAATGTTGCCGCAAATCCTGATACATCTTTGCTACGCCTGGATGAATAGAATACCGGGAACTGTAAGCTTCCTCTAAAATCAATTCTCGAAGTCCATCAACATTTGGCACACAAATTCTCCTTTGCTATCTCAAAACTCCATCAGCATCTAAGGTGACCTACTTGGCACCCCCTCGCTGAACCGTGTTTTTAAGGACACATAAATGAGGATCATCAAACTGTCGATCGCGGATACGCTCCAATAATGAAGAGCGAGCGACCGTGCAAGCTGGTACTCGACTAGGCTCAGAAATATCCAATCTCATAAATCGGTTGGCTAAGGCCTGAACATCCAAAGCAAGCGGCCTCTGACTGACCGAAATATAAGCAAGACTGCCCATACTGGCTGACTTCCTGCTCAGAGCATCGGCCACCACATTTGCTTTACTCGGGTGATATAAAATGGTGATATCATAATCCTTCAACAATTCTAACCACCTCCTCTAACTCAAATTCAACTCCTTCTGTTTAAACAGGTACTGAAGACTCATGTGATCGGTGAATACTTCACATGCCACGCCATACAAATAATGCCTCCAAATCTTTAATGCGTGAACAATCGCCGCCAACTCCAGATCATGAACTGGATAGTTCTTTTCATGGATTTTCCACTGCCTCGAAGCATAGGCAATGACCTTGCCATCCTGCATCAACACTGCACCAAGCCTAATACTGGAAGCATCGCAATAGACAGTATAGGGTCCCGAACCTGTGGGCAAAACCAACACCGGTGTTGTGGCCAAGGCTGTCTTGAGCTTTTGAAAGCTCGCTTCACATTCATCTGACCATTCGAACTGGACACCTTTCTGCGTCAATCTGGTCATTGGTGTTGCAATAGATGAAAACCCCTATACGAACCGCCGATAATAACCTACTAATCCCAAGAAACTCCGAATCTCTGTGGCTGATGTTGTTCTAGGCCAGTTCTTGACTGCTTCAATCTTATTTGGATCAACCTGAATACCTGCTGCCGTCACAATATGACCTAGGAATGCAACTGAACTCAGCCAGAATTCACACTTTGAAAATTTTGCATAAGTTGACTATTTTTCAGAGTCTGGAGAGCCACTCTGAGATGCTGCGCATGCCCCTCCTGACTGCGGGAGTATATCAATATGCCATCAATGAAGACTATCATGAACAAGTCTAAATAAGGCCTGAACACTCGATTCATCAATTCCATAAAAGCTGCTGGGGCATTTGTCAACCCAAAAGACATGGCCAGGAACTCATAATGTAACTTATCTCTTTATTTGCACATCTCAATATTCCAAATTCTCCTAACTCCCAAGTTTTTCAGAAATTTCGACAGAGTCTCCCCTGTAATTGGGCCTATCCACCTGTCAGTGTGATACCAAAACAACTCCTAGCAATATTTCCACAACCCGACAACGCACCATAAAGTATATATCAAAAACAAAAATGGCTAAATGTGAATAGAATTATACAATAATTGTCCAATAAGCCTAACAGGCATGACTCCCATTTAAAATATAGTACAAAAATTTTAATTTCATAAAAGGAGAATTTTAAACACATAAACTTTCCACCACCAGGACCTTGTCCTTATATAACATCCACCGCAGCTTGTAGCTCGGTTAAAAATATTTCACATTATATAAAATTTTGAGGATCTCGTCCTCAACTCTTGAATCACAAGTACTTGCACATTGTGCCAACTGAAATTTTTCATCTTTCTTCTTTTCAATAATTCCGTCAAGAAAATGACAACATATAGTGAACCCTCATACCGATAGGGCGTATAATTTACAATTGAAATTAATTATCCTGAAATCACATCAAAACCCACTGTAGTAAATAAAAAAAATCACTTTTAGCCTCATAAATATTCTTAGTGACCAACACACAATAATAGGGATAGCGTTATCCATATAATAGCCCAATGTGAGTATTCACATAAGTAGATTTAAGGATTACGAAGTTCACTCATGAGTGGAGCATATTAAGAGGACTCGCCTCAATTTTTCAAAACCAAATCAAATTAAGGAAAAATATCCTTTTTATAACGATCAGAATTGTACATGTGATGACACCATCTGGTGTAGTGACCTCAGCCATACCATAGAAATTATATCAACGGTTGGGTTTTCACCTCTAGGATTCTCACCTCCACCTCTAACATCCTCACCACTACCAATGGATTGTCATGTAAGCTGAGTAGGTAGTGTTGCATTTGCCCGTCTACCCTCTTCGTAGGCTTGTTACAAACATCGACGACCAATTTCCTCTTTTGTTATGCTGGCTTAACACTGCTGAGCTACCCCATTTATTCATATACTCTTCATTATTCTTTGGGGGCGATTCTTACCCCTATTTACACATAACGATCATAAAGGTAAAACTCCATACAGATAAATCTTGGCACAAACCACATAGTCGAGAAGGTCTTCTACCACTATCTTTCCTCCAAAGGTGTCCTTCACAACTCAAATAAATCAACCAGACGTCAAGGTCCATTGAACCACCATACAATTCATTAGGTGATCTCTTGATACATTTGCATCTTCTGTTGGAACCACAACTGGTTTGGTAAATACATTATCTTTCCACCACTTCTATTTGTCATCCGAAGAACAGCAAAATCAACCCTCTCGCTTTCGACTATTCTCACGTTCTGCAATACCTCATCGCAACGGTCAAGAAAATCTCGTGGGTCCTCAAAAGATGCACTGCTGAAGGTGGTAGCGAAGAGTTTGGTGAAACGTATCCGACCTCCGCAAAACTTCTAAAGGCGTAGTTGATCTATCACCGGCCTGTGCCGTTGTTCGGAGGAAGAAGAGGTACGTGACTTCACCACTCGTGGGAAGACAAGAGTAGAAATTCAATTAGCTTTGAGAAACAGAACCGCACGACGAGAAAGAACAAATGTGAAACTTTTCCTAACTCCGTAGCCTCTGTGAGATAAGTACAGACGTTTCCGTACCGATCCCTCAGACTCTACTAAGCTTGTTCGTGAGTGGTGAGACCTATGTAACCTAGAGCTCTGATACCAACTTCTCACGACCCGAATTTCCCACCATCGGGAGTCGTGATGACGCCTACTAGTGGAAGATAGGCAAGCCAACTCTTACTTATCTATCCATTTTTACAACTCTCTTTTTAAAACATTTAGCAATGTTAATATGATTACAGCGGAATAAATAATTTAGCGGAAGACTTAGTAAACATTACTAGATGCAATACCGAAATCCAAACATAAATCACTACCCAAGAACTGGTGTCACAATACTCACGAACTTCTAAGAATACTACACATAATCGTTTGAAAGAAATATAAAACTGTTTGTCTCGAATACATGAGATAACAGACTGAAAAGTAAAGATAGAAGAGACAACGGGTCCTGCGGACGCCTGCAAGGCTACCTCGATGTCTCGGTGGTCGGAATACCAACACTCGCGCTACTGCTGCTGCTGCTGTCCGAAACCTGGATCTGTGCAAAAAGAGCACAGAATGTAGCATCAGCACAACTGACCCCATGTGCTGGTAAGTGTTTGGCCTATACCGGCGAAGTACTGACAAGGCTAGAACCAGACACACACATATACCTGTGCAGTTTAAAAATATATATACAGCAAGAAATGATAGGAAATAACATGTAATAATTGGGAAGGGGAAAAACATATTCTTGGGTGGCAAAAAAATATAATATCTAAAATAAACGAGTAACGGAATAAAAATCACTTTCAAGTTCAACTCATCTTGTTGCAGGCGTTCAACCCGATCCCATTTCATTATATATAAGTGGTCGGCGTGCCACACGATCCCATTTCATAATGTATATGTGGTCGGCGTGCCACACAATCCCATTTCATAATATATAAGTGGTCAGCATGCCACACGATCCCATTTCATAATATATAAGTGGTCGGCGTGCCACACGATCCCATTTCATAATATATAAGTGGTCGGCGTGCCAAACGATCCCATTTCATAATATATAAGTGTTCGGCGTGCCACACGATCCCATTTCATTATCAACACAGTGCACAATATGTCACCGGCAACTATGGCCAATAACAATAATCAATATAAGTTGTGGTAGGCGTACCACTCGCTCCCATTTCAATATAATATCATGTGGTAGGCGTACCACCCGCTCCCATTTCAATTAATATCTTGTAGTAGGCATACCACCCGCTCCCATTTCACTTTTAACATAGTTCTCAATATATATATAATTGGCAAGAGAAACAATAACTCGGTATCAACGCTCAACAATTTATTCTTTCATAGAATCACATAAGAAATTCGAAATCTAATTCATTTAAGACTCACGGTCATTCTCGACCCCCAACGTATAGATACTCATCACCATGTACGTCGGACACAATACATAACAAAAAGCAATTATACTCAACTCCTATTCCCTCAAGCTAAGATAGATCAAACACTTACCTCGAAGGTTTACGGCCAACTCAATCATTAGCAATGCCTTTTCCTTTCGAATTTGGCTCCAATTCAATCGTATCTATACACAATTGATTTAATATCATCAATAATACTTCACAAACTAATCCAAATGCCTAAATATATTTTCTACAACATTCTACCCAGAATAGTGAAAATCGACCCCGGGCCTACGTAGTCAAAACACGAGGTTCGAGCCATTTTCCGGTCACCCATAACCCCACGAGTTCAAATATATAATTTGTTCTTAAGTTCGACCCCAAAACGAGGTCTAAATCACAAATTCTTTGAAAACCCTAACTATACCCAATTCTCTAATTTCTACCTATTTCCACATGTTTAGGCCTAAGAATTTGATTGATGTTGATGAAAAATGAAGAAGACGAGTTGAACAATACTTACCCAATGAACTTTGGGGAAGAAATGCTCCAAAGATCGCCCAAGAGCTGTTGGAGAAGAGAGAGTTGAGAAATGGGATCAAAATCTCGTAAGTGTTCTGTTTTTGGGTCTTTAAAACCACTGGACAAAATTGCTCTATGAGATCGCATAGAGGGGACTTCGATCACATAGAGTCTGACCTGATGTGCAATGCGATCGCAGAAGCAGTGTTGCGATCGCATAGAAGAAAAATGGAGGTTGGCTTTTTTTTTTTACACAGTGCGATCGCGGGGAGTAGTATGCGATCGCGTAGAAGGAAGCTGGCAAGCTATGCGATCGTAGGAAGCCTAATGCGATCGCATAGAAGGATTTGGGAACCCCTAAACTTTGCTCTATGCGATCGCAAATATGCCTATGCAATCGCTTAGAAGGAAATCCCTGTGCACCTGCTGCAGATTTTCTGCAGCTTTTCCAAGTCCAAAACCACCCCGTTACCTATCCGAAACTCACCCAAGCCCTCGGGGCTCCAAACCAAATATGCACGCTGACTCAAAAACATCATACAAACTTGCTCGAGCGATCAAATCGCTAAAATAACATCAAAATCAATGAATTGAGCCTTAAATCCAAGAAATATTTCAAATTTCATAAACTTCCAAATTTTCCAATTTAAGGCCGAAACATGTCAAACGACGTTCGTTTTCAACCAAACTTTACAGGAAGCGCTTAACTAATATATATGACCTGTATCGAGCGTCGGAACCAAGATACGAGCCCAATACCATTACCTTTTGATCAAATTTCATTTTCATTTTTCTTAAACATTTTCAGAAAATAATTTCACGGAAAAATTCATTTCTCGGGCCTGGGACCTCAAAATTCAATTTCGGGCATATGCCCAAGTCCCATATTTTTCTACGGACCTCTCGAGACCGTCAAATCACAGGTCCGGGTCCGTTTACTAAAAATGTTGACCAAAGTCAACTTTAACAATATAACTATCAAAATTCTTCAAAGTTTTCACATAATTCATATATTTAAATATTAAAATTTTTTGGCTTCACGCCCGAACTGGGTACGCAAATCGAGGCAACTATAAGTGAGGTTTTCAAGGCCTCAGAAGCTCGAAATGACTGAGAAAATAAGTGATGACCCTTTGGGTCATCACAGGTGGGATAGGGTTGCACGCCGCAACAGGAAAAATAAGGGAATTGATATGGTGGAATAAGGGCGACTTATGATATTGATATCATATGGTGGGATCGGGTTACGCGCTGCAACATATCTTGTATTTTGGTATCTCATGTTATACTGTATTGGCTTTAGTCCCTTCGTGCGATACTCTGAGAATCTGTATTTATGGTTTTCACTGAATATTGAGGATCGAGTTATTGTCATAGACTTATTGCTTTCCGTCATTTCCTATACACTCTTTTAACAATAATATATTATTGTAGTGAATCAATTTTTAAAGTGAATTTACTACGTTCAATCATTACCTCCTGCCCTGCTGAGCTATTAGTAATATAATAATTTAAAATAAAAAAATTAATATCATGCTACCTTGTGTGACTTTAAGATAGAATTCACAGTATGTTTCAGTATCTACTATTTCTAATAATCGTTATATTTTATTTCAATTGCTTGCCTAGTTTAATTTTCTTAACCTTTTTGAGGTTTTTATTTGTCACGACACGGATTTTCCATCCTCGGGAGTCGTGATGGTTCCTACTAATACGAGCTAGGCAAGCCAATTAATAGCATAATTTACCTTTTTACCCATTTTATATGCATTAACAATTTCGAAGTAATAACATTTAAATAGCTGAATTTAATATAAGCAGAAGAAAAGCAACAAGCCATCTGAACATGAATATCTAATACAACAGGTTGAATTTTGACTACCCAAAACTGGTGTCACAATTTCACAGATAGTCTAAGAATACCACAAATAAAGGTATGAACGAATTAAATACAACACTCTCTTTGGATATACATGTAAGAAACAAGAAAGTAGATAGAAGGAGACGCCAAGGCCTATGTACGCGTGCAGGGCTACCTCGAGTCACCTGATGAACAAGAATCAGCAATCCCACTGCGGTCCAAAGTCTACAACACCCGGGTCTTCATAAAAGAGTGCAGAGTTATGTATCAGCACAACCGACCACATGTACTGGTAAGTGCCTAGCCTAACCTCGGCGAAGTAGTGATGAGGCTAGGACCAGACTACTAAATAAACCTGTGCAATTTGACTATACACAGCAGAAAATAAGTACAGAATGAAACAGTCATATACAGTCAAGTATGGGAAGGGAAAAACATGCTGCGGGGAAACACCGAATAATAACAGAAGAGCAACAAATAAATATGAGGATCACCACAGTTTAATTGAAAATAGGAAGGAAAAATCGTGTTGCGGGGTACATCAAGTATCAACAGGAAGCCAGCAATTTAGTGTAGAGAAACCGTAACACGGTTATCAATAAAAATTAGGAAATCAAAGACAAGTGCACGACATCACCCTTCATGCTTTTACTCTCTCTCACCGAAACAATACACGACATCACCCATCGTGCTTTAACAATCTCTCACCAAAATAATACATGGCATCACCGTTCGTGTTTTATGCTCTTCCTCACCCAAACAACAATCACAAGGAAAATAGGGTAAGGGAATCAATAACCTCGAAATAACGTCAAGTAACAACAGAAAATCAGTAAATAAACGTAAAGGACAACATAACTCAATTATCAGCAATGGGCAGGGAAATCAAGGACAAGTGCACGGCATCACCCTTTGTGTTTTTACTCTCGTCCTCACCATAAGAATCAATATAATAGGCACAGAATGGTACATCGTCACCCTTCGTGCTTTACACTCTTTCTTCACCATGAAATCAATATAATAGGCATGGAATGGTACATCGTGCGACACGACATCACCCTTCGTTGTTTACACTCTTTCCTCATGAAACAAACAATGCACGACATCACCGTTCGTGCTTTATGCTCTTCCTCACCTAAACAACAATCACAAACAATAGGGCAAAAAAATAAAGGAACTTTGCAATAAGAATCCTGGCAATGGAACAACATCAATAACATCCACATCCCGACAAGGGAGATAACAAATAAACCAATAATAGCCCGGCAAGGGTGACAACATAATAATCTCTTCTCTTTCTCATTTTTACTTCACAACTCGAGCCAATGCTCTAGATGTTCAATTATCACTTTTAACTTCACAGCTCATTTCACAACTCGAGCTAGTGCTCTAAAAGTTTAATTGTCACTTATGCTTTCACAATTCGTTACACAACATGAGCCAACGCTCCTTAATATTCATAGGTCACATTTTTTTCCACATACTTTATACAATAATTAGAAACCATCATCAAGGCATGAAAGATACAATGAAGTCATGATAATCACAATATAAAGACTCACGGGCATGCTAGACACCAACGTATAGATACTCGTTACCATGCCTATACGTCGTACTCAACAATTACCACTTAGCAAATAAGACTCAACTCCTAATCCCTCAAGCTAAGGTTAGACCAAACACTTACCTCGATGCCTCGAACATAATTCACGGTTCAATTATAGCTTTACCCCTTGATTCCACCACCAATTTTCTCGTATCTAGTCACAAGTTACTTCATTACATCAATAAATGCTAAATGAATCAATTTGAATGCACGAAAATAAATTTTCCAAAGTTTTACCAAAAAGGTCAAAAATATAGCCCCCGGGCCCACATGGTAAAAACCCGAAGTTCAAACCAAAACCCAATTGCCCATTCCCCCATGAACTCAAATATATGATTTATTTTGAAATCGGACCTCAAATCGAGGTCCAAATCCCCAATTTTTTAAAAACCTAGGTTATACACAAAACACCCAATTTTCCCATGAAAATCCTTGATTTTAAGTTAAAATCATGTTAAAAGATGCTAAGAATTGAAGAAAGTTAGTTAAAAATGACTTACAATTGATTTGGAGAAGAAGGAATTTTTGAAAAATCGCCTAAGTGTGTTTATGTTTGAGAGAATATAAAAAATAGGGTTTAAAATCGGCTAAGCATAAAATTGCAGGTCTCAGTGTGGGAATTGCGAAAAAAATTTGGGAATTGCGAACCTGGAATTGCGAAAAAAGTTTGGAAAATGTGAAACCTGGGAATTGCGAAAAAAATTTGGAAAATGCGAACCTGGGAATTGCGAAAAGAGTTTGGGAAATGTGAACCTAAGAATTGCGAAAAAGTTTGGGAAATGCGAACCCGGGAATTGCAAAGAAAGTTTGGGAAATGCGAAGCCTGGAAATTGTGAAAAAAGTTTGGAAAATGCGAACCTGGGAATTGCGAAGAAGGTTTGGGAAATGCGAAGCCTGCAGGCTTGCAATTTTCTAAGTCCAAAATTTCACCCCGTGCCCTATGCAAAACTCACCCGAGCCCTCAGGGCTCCAAACTAAATATACACACAACCTCAAAAACATCCTAAGGACTTATTCGTATACTCAAATTACCAAAATAACATCATGAACATCGAATTAAACCTCAATATCAATGAAATTTCTCAAAACTTCTTTATACATCAAATTTGCATTTAAGGTCCGAATCACGTTAAATGGATTCCGTTTTTCACCAAATTTCACAAAAACGTCTTAAATTATATATAAGACCTGTACCGAGCACCGGAACCAAAATATAGGTCTGGTACCATCATGTTCTAATCAAATTTTATTTTAAATTTCCTTTAAAAATTTATTTCTCGGGCTCGGGACCTCGGAATTCGATTCCAGACATACGCCCAAGTCCCATATTTTCCTACGGACCCTCCAGGACCGTCAAATTACGAGTCCGGGTCCGTTTATCTAAAATGTTAACCAATGTCAAATTAACTCATTTTATAGCCAAATTTTACTATTTTTCATAGATTTTCTTATTTAAGCTTTCCGGCTACGCTCCCGAACTGCGAATGCAAATCGAGGTGACTCTAAACGAGGTTTTCAAGGCCTCGGAAATACATATTTTAATTTAAAGCAAGTGATGACCCAAATTCTCTACCTCTAAAATAATTGTTCGTCCTCAAACGGACAAAAGAAAGACGTACCTGAGTCGAGGAAGAGAAGAGGATAATGGCTCCGCATATCAGACTCGGACTCCCCAGTCGATGCCTCAGGAGGCTGACCTCTCCACTGAACACAAACAAAAGGAAAACTCTTCGACCTCAACTGATGAACCTGCCGGTCTAGAATAGTTACCGGCTCCTCTTCATAATACAAATCCTTGTCCAACTGGACAGTGTTGTAATCTAACACGTGGGATGGATCGCCGTGATACTTCCGAAACATGGGCACATGAAACACTGGATGCACGGCTGATAAGCTCGGCGGCAATGCAAGTATATAAGCCACCTCTCACACTCGTACTTAACCTACTGACAATTCAAACATCGAGACACATATGCAACAATATCCTTCTTCATTCTATACTACCAATAATGCTGCCGCAAATCCTGATACATCTTCGCGGTGCCCGGATGGATAGAGTACCGAGAGCCATAGGCCTCCTCCACAATCAACTCTCAGCCCATCCACATTACGCACACATACTTGACCTTGAAATCTCAAAACTCCATCATAATCTAAGGTAACATTCCTGGCGCCTCCGTGCTGCACCGTGTCTCCAAGGACACACAAATGGGGATCATCATACTGCCAATCACGGATACGCTCCAATAATGAAGAATGAGTGACCGTGTAAGCTAACATACGACTGGGCTCAGAAACATCCAGTCTCACGAACTAATTGGCTAAAGCCTGAACATCCAAAGCAAGCGGTCTCTCACCAGCCGGAATATAAGCAAGACTGCCCATATTGGCTGACTTCCTACTCAAAGCATCGGCCACCACATTGGCCTTTTTCGGATGATATAAAATGGTGATATCATAATCTTTCAACAACTCCAACCACCTCCTCTGCCTTCAATTCAACTCCTTTTGCTTGAACAAATACTGAAGACTTGTGATCCATGAATACCACACATGCCATGCCATACAGATAATGCCTCCAAATCTTCAATGCGTGAACTAGGGCTGCCAACTCCAAATCATGAACCAGATAATTCTTCTAATGAATCTTCAACTGCCGCGAAGTATAGGCAATGACCCTGCCATCCTGCATCAACATTGCACCAAGACCAATATGAAAAGCATCACAATAAGCTATATAAGGCCCTGAACCTATGGGCAAAACCAACACAGGTACCGTAGTTAGAGCTGTCTTAAGCTTTTGAAAGCTCGCCTCACACTCATCCGACCATCCGAACTAGGCACCCTTCTGGGTCAACCTAATCATCGGGGCTGCGATAGATGAAAACCCCACCATGAACAGACGATAGTAGCCTGCCAATCCCAAGAAACTCTGAATCTCTGTAGCTGATGCTGGTCTAGGCCAATTCTTGACTGCCTCAATCATCTTCGGATCAACTTGAATATCTTCTGCTTATACAACATGACCCAGGAATGCAACTGAACTTATCCAAAACTCACAATTCGAGAACTTAGCATATAACTGACTATCCCTCAGAGTCTGAAGAAACACTCTGAGATGCTGCTCGAGCTCTTCCTGGCTGCGGGAATATATCAAAATATCATCAATGAAGACTATCACAAACGAATCCAATTAAGGCCTGAACACTCGGTTCATCAACTCCATAAAAGTTGCTAGGGAATTTGTCAACCCGAATGACATAACCAAGAACTCATAATGCCCGTACCGAGTTCGGAAAGATGTCTTAGGGACATCGAGTGCCCAAATCCTCAACTGATAGTAGCTGGATCTCAAGTCAATCTTCGAAAATACCTTGGCACCCTGAAGCTGATTAAACAAATCATCAATCCTCGGCAATGGATTCTTATTCTTGATTGTAACCTTGTTCAACTACCGTTAATCAATTCACATCCTTATTGAACCATCCTTTTCCTAATAAACAACACCGATGCACCCCAAGGCTAAATACTAGGTCTAATGAAACCCTTCTCCATCAAGTCTTGCAACTGTTCCTTTAATTTTTTCCACTCAGGCGGGGCCATACGATATGGTGGGATGGAAATGGGCTGAGTGCTCGGAGCCAAATCAATGCAAAAGTCAATATTCTTGTTGGGTGGCATACTCGGCAGGTCTGAAGGGAAAACATTATGAAACTCGCAAACAACGGGCATAGAAACAATAGAAGGAACCTCAACTCTTGAATCACGAACATATGCTAAATAGGCCAAACACCCCTTCTCGACCATACGCCGAGCATTCACGTACTAGATAACATTGCGGGTAGAATGACCAGGAGTCCCTTTCCACTCTAAACGAGGCAAACCCGGTAAAGCTAAGGTCACAGTCTTGGCATGACAGTCCAAGATAGTGTGGTAAGGTAATAACCAGTCCATCCCCAATATAACATCGAAACCAACCATGTCTAGAAGAAGAAAATCTACACGAGTCTCAAGACCTCCAATAACCACCTATACATGAATAATGGACGTGATCCACCATAATAGTATCACCCGCCGGCATAGACAAATAAACAGGGGCACTCAAAGAATCATTAAGCATGACCAGATACGGCGCAAAATAAAATCGAAGCTTCTCTACCACAAACCAGAACAATACATGTACCTCCATCTCTAATACCTTTACCTCCACCTCTAATACATCTACCTCCCCTTCTAATACCTCTCTGAGTGATGTGGAGAAACTTCTCCAGAAATGGCTACATGAACTGCTCCCAAGTCGAAGCTGGCGATTCAGCTGGTCTAGCTAAATAATAATCTCTCCACCAAGTCTTAGGGAATCCAGACAAGCGAAAAATGGCAAAATCGACCCTATTGGTCTCAACTATCCCCATGTTCCTGAGAACCTCATGACAGCTGCCTAGACAATCGTAGGGATCTTCAGTAGATGCACCGCTGAAAGTAGTAGTGAAGAGCTTGGTGAAACTTATCCAACCTCCACAAAGCCTCCGAAGACGTAGCTGATCTATTACTAGTCTGTGTAGCTGCTCGGCTGAAGAAGAGGTACATGACCTCTCCATTCGCGAAAGGACAAGAGTAGAGATTTCAATATAGCATTGAGAGAATAAACTCGCACGACATGAAAGAATGAATGGTAAATGTTGGGTTTACTAATTTATATGATTTGCTAAATGAAAACAAATGTAGACAAATCAATACATTTATCTGTATGTGTCATTGCTTATCGACTTATAATATGACATTAAAGTTAAAAGTCACAATATTGCTGACAAATTTTAACAAATGTCACAATTTTATGTCATATTTTACAAAATGTCGGAAAAGTATACCTTTTACGACATTTATTATAAATGTCATCAAATAAATGTGGATGTATCCTATATTTCTTGTAGTGTACGCTCTTTTCATAATAATATATTATTCTAGTGAATCAATTTTTAAAGTGAATTTACTACGTTGAGTCATTACCTCCTACCCTGCTGAGTTGTTTACCTTCTGCCCTGTTGAGTTGTTAATAATATAATAATTTAAAATAAAAAAATTAATATCTTGCTACCTTGTGTGACTTTAAGGTAGAATTCGCCGTATGTTTCAGTATCTACTATTTCTAATAATTGTTATATTTTATTCAATTGCTTGCCTAGTTTAATCTTCTTAATATCTTTGAGGTTTTCATTTGTCACGATCCAAAATTTTCACCCTCGGGTGTCGTGATGGCGCCTACTAATAGGAGCTAAGCAAGCCAATTAATAGCATAATTTACCTTTTTACCCATTTTATATTCATTAATAATTTTGAAGTAATAATATTTAAATAGCAGAATTTAATATAAGCGGAAGAAAAATAACAAGACATCTGAACATGGATATACAATACAACAGTTTGAATTTCGAATATCCAGAACTGGTGTCACAATTTCACAGACGGTCTAAGAATACTATAAATAAAGGTCTGAAAGAATTAAATACAATACTGTCTCTGAAAATACATGTAAGAAACAGGAAAGTAGACAGAAGGAGACGCCAAGGCCTACAGATTCCTGCAGGGCTACCTCCGGTCGCCTGATGAACAAGAATCAACAATCCCACTGCGGTCCGAAGTCTACAACACTGGGGCTGCACAAAAAAATGCAGAGTGTAGTATCAGCATAACCGACCCTATGTGTTGGTAAGTGCCTAGCCTAACCTCGACAAAGTAGTAACGAGGCTAGGACCAAACTACAAAAAAACCTGTGCAGTTTAACTATATATGGCAGAAAAAAAGTACAGAAAGAAACAGTCATATATAGTCAAGTATGGGAGAGGGAAAACATGCTACGGGGAAACACTGAATAGTAACATAAGAGCAACAAATAAATATGAGAATCACCACATCTTAATTGAAAATAGGAAGGGGAATTCGTGCTGCAGGGTACAACAAGTATCAACATGAAGCCAACAATTTAGTGTAGAGAAACCGTAACACTGTTATCAATAAAAATTAGGAAATCAAAGACAAGTGCACTGCATCACCCTTCGTGCTTTTACTCTCTCTCACCAAAATAATACATGGCATCACCCTTCTTGCTTTAATACTTTCTCACCAAAACAATATATGACATCACCCTTCGTCCTTTACGCTCTTCCTCACCCAAACAACAATCACAAGGAAAATCGGGTAAGGGAATATATAACCTCGAAATAACGTCAAGTAACAATAGAAAATCAATAAATAAACGTAAAGGACAACGTAACTCAATTATCAACAAGAGGCAGGGAAATCAAGGACAAGTGCAAGGCACGGCATCACACTTCGTGCTTTACACTCTTTCCTCACCATGAAATCAATATAATAGGAACGAAATGGTACATCATGCGGCACGGCATCACCCTTCGTGCTTTATACTCTTTCCTCACGGAATAAACAATGCACGACATAACCCTTCGTGATTTACGCTCTTCCTCACCCAAACAACAATTACAAATAATAGGGCAAGAAAATAAAGGAAATTTGCAATAAGAATCCTGGTAAGGGAGCAACAAGTCAATAATTAAATCCCGGCAAATGAACAACACCAATAACAGCCATATCCCGGCAAGGGAGATAACAAATAAACCAACAATAGCCCGGCAAGGGTGACAGCATAATGATCTCTTCTCTTTCTCACTTTTACTTCACAATTCACTTCACAACTCGAGCCAATCTAAAGGTTCAATTTTCACTTTTACCTTCACAGCTCATTTCACATCTCGAGCCAATGCTCTAAATGTTCAGTCGTCACTTATACTTTCACAATTCATTATACAACATGAGCCAACACTCCTCAATGTTCATTAATCACAATTCTTTCCACAAACTTTATAGAACAATTAGAAATCATCACCAAGGCATGAAATATACAACGAAGTCATGATAATCACAATATAAAGACTCACAAGCATGCTAGACACCAACGTATAGATACTCATCACCATGCCTATACGTCACCACTCCTAATCCCTCAAGATAAGGTTAGACCAAACACTTACCTCGATGCCTCGAATATAATTCACGATTCAATTATAGCTTGATTCCACCACCAATTCGCTCATATCTAGTCACAAGTTACTTCATTACATCAATAAACGCTAAATGAATCAATTTGAATGCACGAAAATGAATTTTCCAAAGTTTTACCCAAAAGTCAAAAATTGCCCCATGGTCAATATCCGAGGTTCGAACCAAAATCCGATTACCCATTCCCCCATGATTTAAAATATATGATTTGTTATGAAATCGAACCTCAAATCGAGGTCCAAATCCCAATTTTTAAAAAACCTAGGTTCTACCCAAAACACCCAATTTTCCCCATAAAAATCCTTAATTTTAAGTTGAAATGATGTTAAAAGATGCTAAGAATTGAAGAAAGTTAGTTAAAATGACATACAATTGATTTGGAGAAGAAGAAATTCTTGAAAAATCACCTAAGTGTGTTTGTGTTTGAGAGAATATGAAAAATGGGGTTTAAAATCAGCTAAGTATAAAATTGCAGGTCTCAGATGTTGGAATTACGAAAAAAGTATGGGAAATGAGAACCTGGTAATTGCGAAAAAAGTTTGGGAAATGCGAACCTGGGAATTGCGAAAAAAATTTGGGAAATGCGAACCTGGGAATTGCGAAAAGCTTTTGGGAAATACGAACCTGAAAATTGCGAAAAAAGTTTGGGAAATGCGAACCTTAGAATTGCGAAGAAAGTTTGGGAAATGCGAAGCTTGGCAATTGTTAAAAAAGTTTGGGACATGCGAACCTGGGAATTGCGAAGAAAGTTTGGGAAATGCGAAGCCTGCAGGCCTGCAATTTTCTAAGTCCCAAATTTCACCTCGTGGCCTATGCAAAACTCACCTGGACCCTCGGGACTCCAAACCAAATATACACACAACCTCAAAAATATCCTACGGATTTATTCGTATACTCAAATCACCAAAATAACATCATGAGCATCGAATTAAACCTCAAGGTCGATGAAATTTCTCAAAACTTCTTTAAACATCAAATTTGCATTTAAGGTCCGAATAACCTCAAATGGATTTCGTTTTTTACCAAATTTCACAGGAACGTCTTAAATCATATATAAAACCTGTACCGGGCACCGAAACCAAAATACGGGCCCGATACCATCATGTTCTAATCAAATTTCATTTCAAATTTCCTTAAACAATTTCAGAAAGTAATTTCCTTTAAAAATTCATTTCTCAGGCTCGAGACCTTGGAATTCGATTTCGGGCATACGCCGAAGTCCCATATTTTTCTACGGACCCTCCGAGACCATCAAATCACGAGTCCGAGTCTGTTACCCAAAACATTGACCGAAGTTAAATTAACTCATTTTATAGCCAAATTTTATTATTTTTCACAGATTATCATATTTAAGCTTTCCGGCTACGCTCTCGGACTGCACACACTAATCGAAGTGGCTCTAAACGAGGTTTTCAAGGTCTCGAAAATATAAATTTTAATTTAAAGCAAGCGATGACCTTTTGGGTCATCACATCATTTTACTTAAAAAGGGATTGTTATTAAGTTTTAACTTAATAAATTCTATATTAAATGAATTATTTATTCGATGTTGAATTTTATTTGACAAATGTTATTTTCTTCACTCAAATGACTTCTAAAACAAAATTCATCATTCTTGTTGATTTTCTATTTGGTCTAGAAACTGTAAATTTACTTTATGATATATAATTGGAACCCCTTGAACATATAAATTAGAAATTGACACGGATATTATGTACCGTGTAGCTCATGGATTTTTTCATGCAAAGTGAGATGGAAAGAGATGGGCACAAGATGTCGTGTGTTTTAAAGGGTTGGAAGTTGTGATTATGGTATGAGATTACTAGAAATGAAATTAATTGAATCGTGTATTGGAAATATTTTGCTTGATTTAGTTGACATCATTTTCCCTACTTGAGCACATTTACACTTATCCGTATCCCAACTATGTTATTTAATTACTTGGTTAATTCTCATAGACATTCATGTTTCCCTTTGTCGTCACTAATGTTCTGTAATTTGATTGTTCCTGCTATTGGCATTATTTTGATATCCCTATCATGTTAGCTTTATGTCATATCCTACTCAGGTTTATATGTTAGATGGGTGTTTTATCCTGGCCTCGTCACTACTCTACCGAGGTTAGACTTGATACTTATTGGGTACCACCATAGTGTACTCATACTATACTTCTGCACATCTTTTTTGTGCAAAATCAGGTATTTCGGATCGAGTTGGTTTTGAGGCTTATGCTTGGTGTGGCTGGAGACTTCAAGGTAGACCTGTTGGGCATTCGCAGGCCCAAAGTCACCCTTTATTGTATTTATTTTTATTGTTTCCTTTTGTTCCGGAATAGAGTTGTATTCATTATGTATAACTACTCCTAGAAAGGTTTATGACTTGTACTATCGATTTTGAGAATATAAATTGTACATAGATTTCTGTTTCGAAATTATTCTATGTTAGTAAATATTATCGTTATTTCTATTAATACTAGGCTTACATAGATTTAGAGTCTAGGTGTCATCACAACTTCTTCAGAGGAATTTTAGGTCGTGATAATACCAATAATCTCTAGCTTTTTGTTTGATCTATCATGTAACGCTTATGAATTGCATGCATCTCAGATGATGAATCGATAGAAGGAAATCCAATCAAAATGAAGCAATTTGTGCTAAGAATGGCCAGCAACGTGTCAAAAGAAGCATACAATATCCTACAGAGAACCTCACTAGATAGCCTATATTGTGCCAAACTAAAATTAAGATCGCAATTGAACATTTTAATGAGGGACAATATTTTGAAAAGAAACACATGTCTATTTGGTGATGCACTTCACCCAACGACACCTGATATTGGTCAAGGTGGATGTTCAGCATTAGAAGATAGCGTATTTCTTACAAGGTGGACATTCAATCCTATGTGACAGTGATATTTGATTAGGTAGATGACATATAGCATGCTACCTCAACGCCCCTAATCTATATATGAAAGATTAAAATTTGAAATATGATATTTTTCATGGTAGTGGTATGTGACGACCCAAAGGGTCATCACCTTTTTTAAATTGAATTCTATATCCCCGAAGCATTGAAAACCTCATTTAGAGTTATCTTAATTTACATGCACAGTTCGGGCGCGTAGCCGGAAAGCTTAAATATGAAATTTCGTGAAAAATGCTAAGTTTTGATGTTAAAATGAATAAATTTAACTTTGATCAATATTATGGGTAAACGGACCCGGACTCATAATTTGACGGTCCCGGAGGGTCCGTAGAAAAATATGAGACTCGGGCGTATGCTCGGAATCGAATTTCAAGGTCCCGAACCCGAGAAATAAATTTTTAAAGGAAATTATTTTTCTAAAATTTTTAAGGAAAATTAAAAATTAAATTTGATTAGAACGTGTTGGTATCGGACCCGTATTTTGGTTCCGGCGTCCTGTACAGGTGTTATATGTGAATTAAGATGTTCCTGAAAAACTTGGTTAAAAACGGACGTCGTTTGACGTGATTTGGACTTGAAATCCTAAATTTGAAACTTGATGAAGTTTGAAAAAAATTCTTGATTTTGAGGTTTGATTCATTGTTTTTGAGGTTATTTAGGCGATTTAATCGCACGGATAAGTTTGTATGGTATTGTTGAGTTAGTGCATGTGTTTGGTTAGGAGCCCCGAGGGCTCGGGTGTGTTTCGGAGGTGTTTTGGAATGGTTTTAGGCTTATCAAAGTTGCAGGTTTTCCAGTTCTGGTATGGCCTTCTTCGCGTTCGCGAGGTTCGTTGAAGGAAACTTCCTTCTATGCGAACGCGTAGACCAGGTCACGAACGGGAGGCAGCGGGGAGCGATACCTTCACGAACGCGTCCCTGGCCACACTAACGCGAAGGCTAAGCGCCTGGACAGGGGGAAAGGGTAGAACACCTTATGCGAATGCGACCATAAGGACTTAAACGCGAGGGCTCGAGGAGCTATAGCTTCGCGAACGCGAGCCCCTGTACGCGAACGCGAAGGTCAAAAAGCCTGACCCATCGCGAACCAATAGGTCTGTCGCGAACGCGTAGCATTAATTCGCCCTATTATTTTTAAGCTTCAAAAATAGAATGCAAACGGGATTTCTCAAAATTTTACAAACTCTTTCTTCTCCAAAGTTCTAAGGCGACTTTTGAAGCATTCTTTCACCATAAACTCTTGGGTTAGTAATCTTTAACTTATTTCCTTCCATTTTCATCAACATCTATTGAGTTTCTATGCCTAAAACATATGATTAAGGGTAGAAAATTAGGGATTTAGGTAGAGTTAGGACTTTTTGATTTTTCTTGATTCAGACCTCGTTTTGGGGTCGAATTTAGAAATAAATTATATATTCGGGCTCGTGTGTGAATGGGTAATTTGATTTTGGTCCGAACCTCGTATTTTGACCAAGCGAGCCTGGGGTCGATTTTTGAGTTTTTGGGAAAAGTTATGGAAAAACTATAATTAGGCATTGGGTTCGCATTGTTTAGCATTTATTGATGTGTTGAAGTCATTTATGTCTAGATACGATTGATTTGGAGCCGAATTTAAAAGGAAAAATGGTAACTGAGGAGTGAATTGGGCGTGGAAGTTTGAGGTAAGTGTTTGGTGTAACCCTAGCTTGAGGGATTACGAGTTGAGTCATATTTGCTTTGTGATTCTTGTTGAGTACGACGTATAGGCATGGCGACGAGTATCTGTACGTTGGTGCTGAGCATGACCGTGAGTCTTAAATTGATAATTGTTGTACTCTTGAATAATACTATGGTTGCAATAGTGAGTAGATCCGTGGTATTGAGCAAAGGCTTAGCTTATTTTCGTAGAAGTTAGTTAGAAATAGTGATAATAGAGATGAATAGAAGTTGAATTGAGATTGGTTATAGCTGGTCCTCCCTTGCCGGGACGAATATACTTGTATTCTCTTGCCGGGATAAAGTATTTTATGGTTAATCCCTTGCATGAATTATTGTTGTGATCACTATAAGCTGTATAATTGGATTGGGTTGCACGCCGCAACAAATATTATATATATTGGATCGGGTTGCACGCCGAAATAAATATTAAAAATATTAGATCAGGTTGCACGCCGCAACAGATATATTATATTTATTGGATCGGGTTGCACGCCGCAACAATTATATAAATATACATGAATTGGGTTGCGCGCCGCAATAGTATTGTTATTATATTGTTTTAGATATTGTACTGTTCCTTCATATTTATTTAGCTTTTGTTAAGTTGAACTGTTTCCCTGAAGCATGTAACCCCTCCCTTTTAACTGATCATTACTTGTTTACTTTCTGCAATATATTATATATATTTGCACGGGTTTATTTGGAGTCTGGTTTTTGCCTCATCACTACTTCGTCGGGGTTAGGCTAGGCACATACTAACACATGGGATCGAATGTGTTGATACCACACTCTGTGCTCTTTTGCAAAAATCCAGGTACCGGAGCAGCATACGGTGCGCAACAGTAGTTCGGGAGTCAGCCTTCAGTCGACGAGATCCCGAGGTAGTCCTGCAGGCATCTGCAGGCCCGACATCTCTTCTACCTATTTTGATGCACTATTTCTTCTTGTATTCGAGACAGATTTTATTTTCTTGTTTAAGACATTTGTGTGTAGCACTCCTAGATAGTCCGTAAATATTGTGACACCAGTCCTGGGTAGAGGCATATGTGAATTTTCCTTATTACTTTGATTTATATCGTTTAAGTCTTCCGCTAAATTATGAATTCCGTTGTTGTTCAATTATTTATTTCATGTTAACTAAATTGGTAAAAGTGGATTTAAAATGAAAGTATTTATGGATTCTAAATGTGTGGCTTGCCTAACTTCTATGAGTAGGCACTATCACGACTCCCGAGGGTAAAAATTCTGGGTCATGACATGATAATAACGGCAATAGTGGTGGAGGAGGAGAAAATTTTAGTGCACTTTCTGGGCCTAATTCTTTAATAATCACTTCAGCTCTTTCATACTTCTGACGTTGACTCAGGTTGCTTGTAGGAAAAAAATAGAAAGGAGGGATAAAATGGGTTCGGGCACTGAGATGGCAAGCCATGTGGCGTCCACCTCATCAAATGTCAATGCCATGTCGGATTGGATGTCCACTTTGGACAAAATTAGCGGAAAAGGGGTATATTTGAACCAATAATATAACGACAAGAATATATATAAACTCAAAGTATACCGATGGGTACATTTAAACCTTTTCTCATAGTACTTGGATATATTTGGACCTTTTTCGAATTTAAATATAAGAAGCGCATTTTAACTATATAGCGACATGAACAATAAAGATTACTATATCCGACTTAAACATAAAACTCGATAATAATTTATATAACTGATTCCATCACTGTTTTAAATACAGTGATGGTAACCCAACTTATATGATTTGAGATCCCATGAAGCATGTTCATATGGGTAATAACAAGTCATTAGTTGATCAAATATATGCTATTAAATTATGTCTCTTCCTATAGTATGTGTATATAGTCCAAGACTACAAGGGATAGGAAGCTGAATTATTAAACTCTTAATTTAATAATCTATAGCCTTTTATAGGTGGTGTATTGTGCTGCAGAATACACTTGATGAATGGATCTATATGAGTGTGGAGTGGGGCCTCTCATAGGAAATTTATCGCAAAAAAAGTTTCTAGAGCACTCATGAAAATCAGGCGCGCACATGGCCTATTAGTGCAAAGACGCTAAACTTACAAAATAATTCTTAGTTTATAGAAGTTTTGAATTTCACCAACTATTGGTGTCAGTTCAATCATATTTTATCTAGATCTGGTTCATAGTCCAAAAGACACCATATTCGACGAATTATGCTCATTCCTGAAAACCTAGATTTTTTAAAATTTTATTATGATATGAGGGTAAAACTGTGTACGATAGACCCTTGTGGTCCAGCCGTTCCCCCGACCCTGTGTATAGCGGGATCTTAGTACACCAAGCTGCCCAATGATATCCTTTTTGAGCTATGTGGGAAATTGTTTAAAAAATAATAATATTATATCTCAAAAATAATATTTAAATTGATATCTAGGTTCATTCTTTTAATGGATCTTTATTAGACTAATCAATTTGAATATATTTTAATATGTGTAATAGTAAATTAGAACAACTTTAAATATAATATTTTATTAACATTGAATGGGTATCAAAATTAGTTATTTTTTGTAACTTTGAATTTGACCAGAATTGGGCTTGTATGATCATTTCCTTAACGTTGATTTTGATAACATTTCCACAACTTTGATAATATTATTTCTTTGGTCTCAACTGATTATAAGGTTGATTGCCTAAAATGAATGACGTTTTGGCATGGAATCCTTAATGAATTTTTATATTTTTTTATTATATCAGATGTCCATCTCCTTTTGGACTCTATATAAAAACATCTGCTTGTGTTTGCTTGTAGTAGAGTGAACAAAGTTTAAAGTTTTTTTCCCTTTTCTTTTGTGTTAGGTTTTCTTCTGACTAATCTTTGTTATTTTTACTGCTAGTTATATTAGACGAGCTTATTGAATTCTGGGGGATACGCCTAATAATATTCATCACAGTGTGAGCGAAATATTCTTAAGAATAGTGTCCTTGACACGGCTCATGCTAAATCTTATTCTCCATAATCTAATATTTTTACAACAAGGAATATCCATGAAAGTTTAATTATCAACTGTCAGTTGGAGAATGTGACGACCCGACCCGACCCGTCGTCTTATGGGTTACCATTCCGTTTTCCCCATTTTCTACTTCTTTATGCTTCATTATCAGTGTCTTGTGTGAGAGTTGGCTTGGATTGATTTTTAGAAGGAAATGAGACACTTAGTCTCTTTAAGGAAGACTTAGCTTGAAAAAGTCAACCGGATGTTGATTTATGTGTTAGAGGGCTCAGATATGAATTCCGATGATTCGGTTAGCTTCGGAGGATGATTTGTGACTTAGGAGTGTGATCAGAAGTGATTTTGGAGGTCCGGTGTAGAATTAAGCTTGAATTGGCGAAGTTAGTATTTTGGCGATTTCAAGTTGATAGGTGAGATTTTGATCCGAGAGTAGGAATGGAATTCCGAGAGTTGCTATAGTTCCATTTATGTGATTTGGGATGTGTGTACAAAATTTCAGGTCATTCGGAGGTGATTTGTTTGAGTTTTTGATCAAATGCGTGTTTCAGAAGTTTTAGAAAGACTTAGGCTTGAATCTGATGTGAATTGATAGTTTTGGAGTTTTTTGAAGCGTGGGGCTGCGATTGCATAGAGGAAAAACGGACCTGGACAAAAGGGTTTTAAAACATTTTGGTCTGCGAGGTTAAGTTATTTTCCGCCATTGTTGAGCATTGTGAGAGCCTTTTTGGAGGAATTGAAGAGGGTTTCGACTAGGATTGATTGGAGGTGAGTCCTATGAACTAAAAATAAGATTTAATTGTGGAATTTATCTTGAAATTCATGGAAACTTAGCAAAAAGGGAAAACTAGGGCTTGAGTTTTTGTTATTTGAAATTGGGATTTGATGGGCCATTTGGACTCCGATTTTGGTATTTTTCATATGTATAGACTCGTGACGAGATAAGGAACCCGTTGACATAAAATTTTCTGAATTTTGAGAAGTGGGACCGGGGCTCGGGTTTTGCCACTTTCGAGATATTTTGTATTTTTCGATTCTTTTCGATTGGGTATTATTTCCTTAGCATATTGTGACGTATTCGTTCTGGTTTTGGATAGATCCGACGCGCATGGAGGCCGATTCGAGGGGCAAAGGCGTCGTAAGCTAGAGATATTGCTGGTTCGAGGTGAGTAATGATTGTAAATGTTATTTTGAGGGTTTGAAACCCTGTATTTGCACATCGTAGTGCTACATTAAGGTGACTTGCACGCTGGATAGTGAGTGTGGGGTAGAGCACCGTTGGGGATTGTGACTTAGTCCGTCCCTATTGATGAATTTACTGCGTATTTGACTGAAATTTACTTGTTATCACCATAATTTGGGCTGATTGCCATATTTGGGCTTCGTTCCATCTATTTAAACCCTTCGGGGATTGTTGTTGATAATTCCTTACTGTTTTAATTATATACTTGAACTCAGTCATGTATTTTCCACGGTTTTAAAACCCAGCCAAGTTTATTATGCCCTAAACACTTGAAATGATATTTTCAAAAATATTTTAGGCTGAGCATCATGTTTTACTGTTGCTCGAGTGGCTTGTTGATCTTTGACTGGGTAAGGTCGAGGTCCTGTATTGTGAGGATGCGTTTGGATCGGGCTACACGCCGCAATAGTGTTATACTGGTATTGATATGAGGCCGAGTGCCTAGATTGATGCCACGAGATGGCTTGATATTGCGCTTGGGCCGTAAGGGTCCCCTCCCAGAGTTTGCACACCCCTAGTGAGTGTCGTCGACGATAAATGGATTGGGCTGCACGTCGCAACAATATGTGGATCGGGCTGCATGCCGCAGCGGTACTGGTACTATTTGATGTGTTTACCTTATTTCATTTGTCTGCTATTATCTGTTGTTTGTGCTACTCTTTGCAACATTTACCTGATATTCTGGCATTATCTGATAACTGAGTGTTGTACCCAAAGGGCGGAAATTTCTATGCTTATCTGCACTATTGATGCATGTATGTATTTATTAGTTAGTTGTATGTAATAGTGGTTCAGTAGTTAGTAGATGTATGTAGTATAAATAGGAGTAGATATCTACAGTATTTTGTACAATTTCATTTTTGTCTTGTACCAAACATATTCTGAGCTAATCTCATTCTTTAGAAAAGAATAGATAGAAGTTTCCAGAACTCTCTCGTCCATGGTTACCCTTGTCCGCCATTAGAGCACACTCGAGGTGAGCTCATTATCTGCACTTCTCCAACCAGTTTGACATGGTATCAGAGCAAGGCTCTCGATCCTAACCTCAATCAGTCAGTTTTCTCTTCTTATTCTGAGTGAATCTCTACGAAGTGTCTCTATACGAACATTGAAAGTGTTCTCAACCTTTCTTCTCAAATTGACCTCTAATAATCATGACTATTGACGGAAATGCGATGAATTCCACAAATCAAGGCTTAGATTCGACAAATCCGCTCTACATGCATCCATCTGAGAGTGCTGGATCCATGCTTGTACTGGGACTGTTCGATGGATCGGGCTATAGATCATGGAGAAAAGGATTGCTGAGAGCCCTCTTAGTGAAGAACAAGATGAGATTCATAAATGGAAAGTGTAGAAAACCTAATTCTAATGATCCTAGCTACGACCAATGGGAACACTGCGATGATATGGTTACATCGTGGATTCTGAATTCCATCTCAAAGGACTTGGCAGATAGTCTACAATACGTTAATGGCGCTCAGGAACTTTGGAAAGAGCTTGAAGACAGATATGATCAAACAAACGGGGCAAAACCGTATCAGTTACAAAGGGAGATAAATGACATGAGTCAATGAGTCTTAGACATCACTGGATACTACACTAAGATGAAGAAACTTTGGGAAGAGCTAAACACATTAAATGTGCACGCTCAATGCAAATGCAATTGCACATGTGGCGCTAAGGCGAATATGCTGAAGACTGAGCGAGATAGAAGGTTAATTCAGTTTCTGATGGGACTCAATGAAGTCTACACTGTGGTCAGAGGAAGCATCTTGATGATGAATCCATTACCCTCACTCGCACAAGCTTTTTCAATTCTTATCCAAGAGGAGAAGCAAAGAGAAGTCAAGCCAAATAATCAGTTTGTGATTGTATCTACTGCATTGAGTGCTAACAGGTCAGGAGGAAATCACTTCAGAACAAATTTTGGTCAACAGACAAATGTCTCAGACAATACTGGATATGTGAATTACAATCAACATGGAGATAGAATTGGAAATAATAACTACAGGGGAGGACAATTTGGAAATATACCACGGTCTTTTTGTGACTACTGTAAGAAGCCAGGTCACACTAAGGACAGGTGCTACAAGTTGCATGGTTAGCCTCAGGATTCAAGGTTTAATAAGGGAAAGAGAATTGTTGCCAATGTACATGGAGGTCAGGGAGAGAATGTCATTGAAGGTGGAAACAGTAACACTGGACCTGCACAGGAATAGGACAGAACTATGCAGAATTTTACTAAAGAGCAATACAATCAGCTGGTGAGCATCTTGGAGAACTTTCATGCTGGAAATGCAGGAAATGAGATGAAAGCAGGAGCTGTGAACTTTGCAGGTATCTCAGCTTGTTCAACTCATTTTGATTCTAGTTCTAGCTCACATGAATGTTCTAGATCTGTTGCTGACTCTTAGATACTTGACTCTGGGGCATCAAACCACATGACCTATGATAGATCCATGTTAATCAATGTAAAAACCTTAGTTTACCCTTTCCTTGTTACTTTGCCCAATGGTTATAAGGTGAAGGTGACATTGATGGGAGATGTAGTGATGAGCCCCAAATTCACTCTGAAAAGAGTCCTCTTTGTTCCTAGTTTCAAGTTCAATCTAATCTCAGTCCATTGCTTGACAGTCCATTTTGATTGTTTTGTTATATTCACCAGATTTGTATGTATCCTTTTGTAGGCCCCTTTACTGAAGAGGCCTCTGGCAATTGGTGAAAGCGAAGATGGTCTATATCTTTACAAATCAGAGTCCTGCAAGCCCTGCACTACAAACTTCCACAAGCCTAGTTCCTTAGTCCTTAATAATGCATCTAGTGAGTCAAATAAAGGTGATGTGATCAATCAGTCTTGCCCATATGGTATAGCTAACAGTAGTAATGCTAGTCCTCACTCTGATTCACACACTACACCTAGTATACATAGTTCTTTTCCACCTACTACATCTAGACTTCATACTTTATCTTCTGAATGTAATAAGATGGCCACCAATTCTTGTCTGAAAGGAAATATTAGCCCTACATGTAATGAATCTATGAATGATAAACACATAATTGATCTTTTGTGGCACAATAGATTAGGACATGTACCCTTTTCCAAAATGAGAGGCATTGAATCCATACCTTTTCAATTTTCACCCAAACAATCCTTTACTTGTCCAATATGCCCAATGGCTAGACAAAATAGGCTGCCTTTCCCAGAAAGAACCATAGTAACAACCAAGATCTTTGAAATCCTGCATGTAGATCTGTGGGGGCCCTATCATGTTCCAACTCATGACAGGAACAAGTATTTTATCACCCTAGTAGATGACTACAGCAGGTGCACCTGGACACATCTTCTTAGCTGCAAGAGCAATACCCTACAAGTAATCAAAGCCTTCTCTGCCATGGTGAAAAACCAATTCAATTGTTCCATTAAGACCATTAGGACAGACAATGGTCTTGAGTTCATTAATTCTGAGACTGCCTCCTTCTTACAGTCTGAGGGAATCATTCACCACAAAACATGTCCTTATACACCTCAACAAAATGGTATAGTTGAAAGAAAACACAAATACCTTTTGGAGACAGCCAGGGCATTATTATATCAGTCCAAACTTCCCATGCAGTACTGGGGAGAATGTATCCTCACCTCAACATACTTGATTAATAGACTCCCTTCTACCACTCTCAAAAACAAATGTCCACTGGAACTACTATACAGAAGAAAACCCAAATACTCTCACCTCAAAAGCTTTGGATGCCTCTGTTTTCCTACAAACCTAAAGCCTCACAAAGATAAATTTGAATCTAGATCCTTGCCTCATGTATTTTTGGGTTATCCATTTGGGACAAAAGGTTATAAGGTACTCAATCTAGTCAAAAAAAAAATTCATGTTTCAAGAGATGTTGTGTTTCATGAGGGTATATTTACTTTTGCCTTGCATTCTAATTCTCATAGAGTCTTTCCTTCCTTTCCACAAATAGATGCAGAATTAGCACATGAATTGTTTCCCCCCTCATAGGTCAACTCTTATTCCTGCTTCTCCTAGTACATCACCCCCAAGGATGTCATCTGATCCTTCATCACCAGGGGTAATGGAACCTAACTCTTATATGAACTCAAGTTCAGAAGAAGAACAATTCTTCATGTCTGATTGTAATGAGGATCTATCTAGCAACACCTCTAACTCAATGATACAAAAATCCTATGAAATCTAGGAAGACCATCCAGAACACTCAAAGTCCCCACTTACTTGAAGGATTACAGTTATTCACTACCCAAGCTACAAACAAATCATCCCAACTCTCCCTCCAGCAGTAACCAAACCACATCTCTTTCCTTTAATGCATCCATACCTAAATTCCAATATGTGTCCCTTAATGCCTTGAATCCTGATAGTCAGCAATTGATCAGGAACATCTCTAATGAGACTGAACCTAATTCATATGAGGAAGCAACTACTGATCCTGCTTGGCAAGCAGCCATGCACCAAGAATTTGAAGCCCTTTATGCCAATCAGACTTGGATTCTTGTGCCACTTCCAAGTGAAAAAAGGCAATAGGTTGTAAGTGGGTATACAAGATAAAACATAAGGCAGATGGTAGTATAGAGAGATTGAAAGCAAGGCTAGTAGTAAAGGGATATACTCAGGAGGCTGGGGTAGACTACACAGAAACGTTTTCACCAGTAGTTAAAATAACAACTGTTAGAACTCTAATTGGGATAGCAGTAAAGAAAAGGTGGGACATGTTTCAGTTGGATGTGAACAAATCACTCCTTCATGGAGACCTTCATGAGAAGGTATACATGGAAATACCTCCAGGTCTTGCTGTAGATAACTCAAACTTAGTATGCGAATTGAATAAGTCCTTGTATGGTTTAAAACAAGCAAGTAGACAATGGTATGAGAAGTTGACTGAAGCACTTTGTTCCAGGGGGTATACACACTATTTATTAGACTATTCCTTATTCTACAAAAAGCATGAAAGTTTAGTATTATTTGTGGCTGTTTATGTAGATGATATTTTAGTGACAGGGAATGATTTACAGGAAATAGAAACACTAAAGGCTTACTTACATAAGACTTTCAGAATAAAGAACTTAGGAATACTACATTACTTTCTAGGCCTAGAGATTTTGTATAAAAATGATGGGATGCTGATATCACAAAGAAAATTTATAATGGACTTATTATCAGAATTTGACTGCATGCAATATTCAGCCTTAACCTCTCCTTTAGATACCATAGTCAAGTTATATGCAGATGAGGGACCCTTGTTGCCTGACCCTTCACACTTCAGAAAGCTCGTGGGTAAATTGAATTATTTGAGTAATACAAGACCTGATATATCCTATAGTGTGTAGCATTTGAGTCAGTATATGCAGGCTCCTAAGGAGCCACATTTAAAGGTTGCATACCATGTGTTGAGATATCTCAAAAACGATCCAAGTCTAGGGATCTTCCTGTCCAGCAATGAAGATTTTAGGATCCAAGCCTTTTGTGATTCAGATTGGGCAGCCTGCCCCGACTCAAGATAGTCAGTCAGTGGTTACATTGTTTTACTGGGTGATGGACCTATCAGCTGGAAATCAAATAAGCAACATACTGTTTCATTGTCCTCAGCAGAAGCAGAATATAGGGCTGCCAGACAGGTTGTGGGAGAACTAGTGTGGCTGTTGAAGCTACTCGCAGAATTAACAGCTCCTTTGACATTTCCTGTACCAGTCTTTTGTGATAGTCAAGCAGCACTGCATATAGCCAAGAATCCTGTGTTCCATGAATGGACAAAGCATATAGAAGTGAACTGCCATTATGTTAGAAGCCAAATACACGAGGGGGTCATCACATTACATAATGTTCCCACAGATGAACAACTCGCTGATATATTCACTAAACCCCTCACAGGAATGAAGCATTGCAGATTACTTAGCAAGTTGGCTATGAGTTCCTCCCTTCCAACTTGAGGGGGTATTGACGCATTCATGTATTTATTAGTTAGTTGTATGTAATAGTGGTTCAGTAGTTAGTAGATGTATGTAGTATAAATAGGAGTAGATATATACAGTATTTTGTACAATTTCATTTTTGTCTTGTACCAAACATATTATGAGCTAAGCTCATTCTTTAGAAAAGAATAGATAGAAGTTTCCAGAACTCTCTCGTCCATGTTTACCCTTGTCCGCCATTAGAGGACACTCGAGGTGAGCTCATTATCTGCACTTCTCCAACCAGTTTGACATGCACTATTTGTTTTGCATTCGTTTGCGTAACCGCTGAAAAAGGACATTTCAAAAGAGGCTTAAACTGAGTTAAGATGTTTTTCTAAAGATTTCATAGCTTCACTGTTTTCTAAAAAAGGTTTACATAGCTTCTACATAGCATGATGATTTGCCATACGTGATTTCTTACTGCCCAGTTGTTATTTACTTTTATGACTCACTGAGTTGGAGAACTCACTTTACTCCCTGCACCTCGTGCGCAGATGCAGGCATTTATTCACCCAGTAGCGGGTTTTTGGATGATCAGAAGCAGAGTCATAGGAGTTAGCGAGGTGACTGCCAGCGTTCGCAACACCGTTTTTTTCTCTATTGCTTATTATTCCGACTTTGTATATTTTAGGCCTTGTAGTTGGATTTACACTCTGATAGATGCTCGTGACTTGTGACACCTCGATTTGGGCTGTGTCGGGATGGTTTCCCTTATTGTATTCGCTATTTCCGCACTTTATGGTTATTAAATCATGTTTTAGAACTGTTTATGTTAAGTAACTACTTAAAAAGGAGTTTTACGATGGTCTAGCTAGCCTTGCCTTCACGAGAGGTGCCATCACGATCGGATTTGGGAATTGGATCATGACAGAGAACAGAGGCAGATTCACGTGGAGGGACATGGGGCACGTGCACCCATGCTCCCCTCCTTCGGCTTTGCATCACAGGGATATTTTTCAGATAAAGTACTTAATTATCCACGTGGGAACCCATGCTCAAAAGAGCATTTGGTGTAGTGGTAGCATTGTGCACCAGTGACCCCTAGGTCTAGTGTTCGAATCCCACTTTCCTATCTTCTATCTCTTAGCCATTTTTCTATTTCTCTTTTTCGTTCTTTTCTTTTGTTCAAAACCCATGCCCTATCTTTCTTTTTTTCTTTTTTTTCCCATGCATTCTTCCGTTTTTGGATTCATCATTGGATATATCCTTGAATTAAATTTTCATTTTTATTGGATTCTTTTCTGCGTTTTCTTTATTCTCTTTTTTAGTTAAATCATTGAGTTTCAAAAAATATAAAAAATGAAAACTAAATCATTTTGAATCTTTTCAATTTCAAGTTTCCTTATTTTTCATTACCATTCTATTTTTGATTAGTTATTTAATTTTAATATATTGAACTTAGTACTTGTACCTATAAATAATGATGTTATGGTCGGATAGTGGTGCACCCATCCTCCTGAAATCCTGGATCCGTCTCTAACAGAGAACTACGGAGTATAATATAGCAGGATTACCACCAGCCAAAGCAGCATGCAGCGACAAAAGGAGCAAATGGAGGTAAATGTGGACATTGTCATAGTAGGTTCTGGAATTGTTGGACTTGCCACTTCTTTGGCACTTCACACGTATAGAAAGAGTACTAAAAATCAATATACCCTAGAAAATACTCTATCCAAACTATGTGCTCATACTTTGTTTTATGTGTTTCGAGAAGAATATTATACTTCTTTATCTAGAAATAACTTAATTTTAAATCTCATACTTACCACTACTAATAAACATCTATATATGGCTTGTGTTAGATTATATATTTCAAAAAAAAATTATTATTTTTTCTTAAACTTGATGTCCACCCTAATACCACTACGTAAATTGGGACGGCGAGTATAGCAATTTTTGTGTTTCATATTTAATGGTCATGTACGCTTTTTATGTGAACTACTCTTTACTTCTTAGTCTGATTATAAAGTTATGATACATTTTTATATTTAGAAGTAGTTTAATTTTAATTTTTTAATTTATTCTTAATGACAAATTTTTATAGCCATATAAATGCCATAAAATATTTAAATTCACAAGTTTCAAAAGTCTTTCTTTTTTCTTTTTTCTTTTTCTCGATTACCGTTAATTAAACACATTCCATAAAATGATAAGGAATAATTTATTATCAATGTTAATTTAGGATCTAAAATCAATAATTCAGAACGTAACTAGTATGATCTTATTACATAATATATGCACTTTAACTTTTTTTTTCTTTCCTTCTATACATAATTCAAGCCGATGAAAGTAATGGATTCATTTTTCTTTTTTATACAACCTTATTACTTTAAGTAATGATTTAATGGATTTGGTTAAACACATCAATAATCGACTCCAAATAAATTTGCCTATATATTTTGGTGCATTGTCTTTACGCTTGGGTTTTTGATAGAACTACTGATAGTTATTTTGTTGTTTAGGCTGGGGTTGCGGAGCTTAGTGTTGGAATCATCAGAGTCTTTACGAACATCAAGATTTGCCCTTGCTTTATGGACCAACGCCTGGAGGGCACTCGACGCTCTTGGCGTTGGAGACTCCCTTAGACAACGTTCTCTCCAGTTTAGTCGGTATGTATAAGGCCGCGATAAGCTTAATTCAGTTATTATTTACCTGAGTTTGTTATAAGAATTCATAAATTTTTAATTCTGTATCCTTCTCGGTCTCTGTTTATGTCTGATCTTTTTGAATAGCCGGCCTTTTTGAATAATCATCTCAGCTGATGAGCTTTGTACTTATCTCCAATTTAGCAACTAATAACAGTCAATCACGCAATTAGAGCTACGTGTTGTTTGGTTCTTCTTTTTTAGTGTAACCTGCCAATAAAACATTTTAATTTGTCTCTATCTACTTCCTATAAATAATTTTTTTAATTGGCTAACTTGTTTTAGTGTGGAAACTTTTGAAGGGAGGTATCAGCAGTAAATTGTTTGGTATAAAGGAAAATATTTTTTAATTTTTTCATGTTTGGTGGGCTTAAATGTTTTGAAAAATATTTTTCTTATCATTTTATTTTTCTCCAATTAGAGAAAGATGTTTTCCTTATCGAAAGAAAGGAAAATATTTTTTAAAACTCATTCTCAACCTTCCCCACCCTCACCAACCCACCGCTTTTTATTTTTTTTAAATTTTAGTTTGTCCGTTACCACTCACTCTATTACCTCCCCTCTCCCACCCAACCCCACACAACAAAAAAAATTTATCTTTTTTTTTTTGTCATTTAAATTCTATTTTTTTATTTTTCTGCACCACCCACCCCACCTGTCCCTCCCCCTCGCACAAAAAAAATTTACCTTTTTTTTCTAATTTAAATTTCTGTTTTTTTGTTTTACTGTCCCCACCCAGCCCCAGCTCCACCCTCACCTCCTGCCCCCTAGCCCCCTCCGAAAAAAATTTTAAATATATTTTTTAGTTTTAATTTTATTATTTATCGATTTAAAGACTCAAAATTTTACCGTTTCTGCTCCTACATGCTACATGCTGGCTTTTGAATCATCCGCATAAAGGTCACATTCTAATGGTTCCTCGGAAATTGTCATTGATCTTTCGGCAAAGTCGAATCTATGTTTAATGCCAAATTAGCAATTTGTATTCTCTAATATGTTTTTGTTTCATAATTGTCTCTGAGTTTGCAGGTCTGCGCTACTCTTTTCCCAAGTCACCAACGATTCACTCTTTAGCAGCTATCTTTGTAGTGTCTTTATCGTTTATCACTTTCTCCCTTTATTAGATAACTGAGCCTATTTATTAAACCATTGGAGAGTGTTTGAGTTGATTAAACAATTCCTCGAGTAAAAACAGTTTAAAAATATTATCAAAAGATAAAAAACAACATTTTCTTTTGGTATAGTGCTTGGCGTGTACACTGCATGCAGGTAATGCTGGGTGAAGTGATGAAAGATTTTCCTTATATATGTGTGTGTATGCACATAAAACAAATTGAGTTCAATGAAAGCCAATATATTTCACTTTTATTAATTATTTAAATTTTTAACGAAGTGATGAGTTATAGACGACTTTTAATGCTTTTAACGTTCTTTTCGTTATTTCGTGCAATAAATATAACCTAAATCTTATACTCCCTCCGTTCCAGTTTACGTGAACCTATTTCCTTTTTGGTCCGTTCCAAAAAGAATGAACTCTTTCTAAATTTGAAAACAATTTAGCTTATATTTACAATTCTGCCCTTAATGAGAAGCTTTTATAACCACACAAATTCTCTGGGCCCCTTTTTAACTTGTTTAGAACCACATATCCCAAAAGTCTTCATTTTTTCTTAAACTCCGTGCTCAGTCAAACAGGTTCACATAAATTGGAACGGAGGGAGTACATATTTTCACCAAAAATATTAAAAACACGAATTAAAGGAAAATCGTAAACTTGAGATAAAATCTGAAAATGTCAAAAATTATAAACCACAATTTCTCTTTTCCAATTGAGAACACGAGAGAACATATCACTAAGGAGTAAAAAAAAAAGTATGGGATGATTCGATTTCAATTTATTTTTCATATGTATTTTTTCCTTGTATCTTCGCTTTTAAAATAATTCATATATATGTATATCTTATCTTATATATTTATCATTTTTACTTTTTTGTATATAGCGTACATAGAAGAAGTTTTAATGCGAACAAGTTTACTAGTTGCCTATAAATAAGATGATCATTAGCCATCATATCCACTCAATTCTTAACCAAGAATTTATCTTGCTAATCATTACTTTCTTCATACAACATTTTAATTTCTGTAACAACGACATAAAAAACTTTCATCTTCTCTTCTTTATGGGCAACTTTTTTGTGTAAATTCTAAACTTCCAGCCATGAGTGCATGTGTTTGGAGGTACTGTGGAACCTTGGGGAGCGACCGATCTTAACGATTTGCACCTAGCCGGGCTAAAATCGCTTTCAAGTACGTGGCTTGCCATTTTTGATAAGTTATTCTTCATTCATTCTTGTTTTTAGTCAATATTATCTAGTTATTTTACTTACAACATATCCATGCGTACTTGTCAAATCTCACAATACAACTCTTTGTGTTATACAGTAGAGATTACGACAGCCGTTGTATAAAAAGACAGGAGATAGTGGAGACTTTAGAGAAAGAACTTCCTCCAGGAACTATAAAGTATTCTTCCCGTGTTGTTTCCATCCAAGATTCTGGACTATTCAAGTTGCTACATCTCACTGATAAAACTGTTCTTCGAACCAAGGTGAATATATAGTAGTACTAATACTATATTCTTGTTTTTATTTTTAGGGGGTTAAATTTTCAAAAATATAGAAGTACCATACCTGAAACTAGGAGCGGCAAACGGATGGGTCGGGTCGGATATGGTTCGTCTCGAAAACGGGTAATGAAAAAATTGATAAATTATCTGACCCTAACTATATTTAATAAGGATAAAATAACGGGTTAACCGACGGATAATATGGGTAACCGTATTATCCATGACTCCTTGAATATGATCGCTTTTGGAAAATTCTTGGTCTCCCTAATTTGAGGAACCCCTAATTTAAGGTTTTACAAATGTAAAACTTAGACCCATTGATTATTCATCTTCTAAATGGATAAAATGGTTCTTATCCATATTTGACCATTTTTTAAAAAATTCATTATCCAACCCATTTTTATTGAATATTATGGGTGGTTAACTGGTTTTTTTAACCATTTTGACACCTTTACCTGAAACCTTGATTAGTTTTAACTATCCTATATAATATATTTTGCATAAATTGAAAAATCACTAAAATATACAACTAACCCACCTCATAAGATAATATTGTCAACTAATCACTATCATGACATCAAAATTTTCTTTTTCGACCCAAACTTAGTTAGATGACCATCCGGGAAGTTAGCCTTTAATTAAACCTTCAACTTCAGAAAATCAAGCAACAAATTAGAAGTAGAAAATAGGCAGCCTCATTGTTTGAGTGTAGCTGAATAATCACCACCGAAGATAAGTATGGATAGAATACCTCCGCCCAGGTCTCGGATTCGGGCACTTTCCTGCCTAATTTAATTGGTCTTAGGCAGAGCCAAGATTTAAAAAGGGTTTAGGACTCTAATATTTTTAATTATGGGGTTTTAAATTAATAATACATAGCAAATAAATATTTTAAGACAAGCAGGGGCGGAGCTAGAGTGCTGCCAACGGGTTCGGCCGAACCCAATAGCTTTGGTTCAAACTCTGTATTTGTCTTAAAAAATCCTTTGAATATGTATAAATTATTAATTTAGAACCCAATAACTTAAAACGATTAGAATCCTGAATCCATAAGTTTGAAATTCTGGCTCCGTCTCGGATGACAAGAGCTTGTACTGGTTTTGCACTTTTACTCCGTCTGCCGTCAATCCTGCCATCTCCCTTAGCTTCTGTAATGCATCAATTATTAGCATACCTTTTTCTTATCATACCTTTTTCTTTCCACTAATGGTGGATAATGAGATGTATGCCTTTTCCATAGAAAATAAATGAGACAATATTTTATTACTCTGCTTTTTTCCGCGGAATATTTTATGAGAAAGTTATTTCCTGATATTTAGTTATTAAAACTGTTTCTCGAAGAAAATATTATCATAATGAGGAAAATAACTTCCTTTTCTTATGGATGGAAGTTTACTTACAATTATCTTAACCTTATTCCTTTATCTCAATTTATGTAGTATTGTTTAACTAGACAAAAATTTAAAAATTTACATTTTTTGAAACTTGTGTTTAAAGTAAATTATAAATATTTGGGTCGCTATATATCATCTTATTAAAGATAAAATAAAAACTTTAAAGTTAATTATTTTTTAAATATAGACTAGTAATATTCTTTTTTGCCAAACTAAAAAAGAAAGTATGCCACAGAAATTGGGACAAAAAAAAAGTAGCTCGAAAACACTTAAAAATATTAGTATTAATTTTGAGGACTCAATTTCATGAAAACACTCTCCATATTTTTAATATTATAGTAATAAATTTCATAAGAATTTCAAAAAAGATATATATGTTTTTTTTTATAAATAATTTCATAAAAAACGACTTCTTTCGTGCGAATTATTTTACTTATCTAAGATTTCCACGGAAGATAATACAGCCGGTTTATTTGTGTACTCTTTCCACAAGAGATAATCAGACCTTTCCGTTTGATCTTTCGTCTTTTGATGTCTGCTTTTCTTTTTCTTTTCCTTTTATTTATGCTCTGGATTTTTTGTCTGATTTATCATGTAACGCTTTTGAATTGCATGTATATTAGATGATGAATCGATAGAAGGAAGTCCAATCAAAATGAAGCAATTTGTCCTGAGTATGGCCAGCAACGTGTCAAAAGAAGTATACAATATCCTTCAGAGACACTCACTAGATAGCCAATATTGTGTCAAACTAAACTTAAGATCGCCATTGAACATTTTAATGAGAGATAATATTGTCAAAAGAAACAGATGTCTAGTTGGAGATGTACTTTACCCAATGACACCTCATTTCGGTCAAGGTGGATCTTCAGCATTGGAAGATAGTGTGGTTCTTGCTAGGTGCATTGCTGAAACTTTATCAAAAAAATTACCAACAGGAATACTGAAAAAACTAGAAGACGGTGAATTTTACGATAGAATTAAAGTTGGTTTGGAGAAATATGCAAAAGAGAGAAGATGGAGGATTTTTATTCTTATTAGTACTTCATATTTGGTTGGTTTGGCACAAGAAAGTAATGGGAAGGTGATTAGCTACTTGAGAGAGAAATTCTTGGCTCAATTTACCATTGAGACTATGCTGAGAATGGGTGACTTTGATTGTGGGAAACTATTGACATAATCTGGTTATGTTGAAGTGAAGATGTAAATTAACTTATGATGATTAGTTTGTTACTATTGTGATTAGTGAGAAGCACTAGCTTGTATGGAAGCTAAGGTTGCATATGTTGTCACTCTATGATATGTAAGGAGTAATTTATTTTTCAACTGTGCTATTAACTTGTACTCCCTTCCTCCTAATTTATATGGTATCATTCGAATTGTAAGGGTCAAACAAGTTTTTTTTTTAATTATAATTTTTCATTTATCTTTCAAATACTTTAAATTATTAGTTACATGTGATTTTTATTTCTTTTGATGTAGTTTTAAAATATGTAAATATTATTTTAATCTAAATTTACAGTCAAAATTATAGAATAATTCTCGAAATTTGAACTATGCCACATACATTTGGACAGAGGAAGTACAAAACTCTTTGAACAACCAACGTATAGGGAATATAACATTCTCCTTTGATAAAATTCAACTTCTATCCCTACTTATGTTCGATTAATTAAGATTCATGTCGTGTAAGTCCATTAGAAGGGGAAGCGCGTCCTGCAAGAATGTTTTTGATTCTCAAGACTCGAATCGAAATCCTATAGTCAAGGAGGGATCCTACCATCCCACCGCAACTTTGGCATCAAGAATTTAACTAACGAAGCCAGATATACTGAGATGAGGATCTAAGAGACTATATTTTGATGAAATAGGTGTTACATGACACCGTATATGCATGGGTAAACTAGTAATTAATAGATTCAGTAACAATGGTTAATTAATAAGTTAGGAAGTTAGTTATAATATAGTTAACAAGTAATTAGTTAGAGTACATGTGTAAGTTAGTGGGAAAGACAACACATTGTATAAATAGGAGTTATTGTACATTTCATAGATAAGCGAATTTATTTCTATAGAAAATCTTCTTTGTTTCTCTTGTGCTTGAGCTCGATCAACACTTCCATTTCTTTACAAATCTTAACATGGTATCAGAGCGATAAAGGCCACAATTGTGAGTCACACGCTATAATTCTATCACTATTGAAAAAAGGAAAAAAATCGACTGCCAACATCGACCGATATTGGTCGATAACTAGAAAAAATCAATCGAAAATTGACTGATTCATGGCGGTCGGCAATTGTATGGTCGATAGAACCAATCGATCAACTTCGGTGGGTATTTTTCGATCGACTTTGATCGGTCAATCAAATTCCAAAAAATAAAAAAATTGCCAAAAATACCGACCGAAGTCGGTTGGTATTTTTAATCAAATAATTTAACCATCTAGGAATCGAATCAGGTCTACACTGTGGCACGATACTATTCTACCGCTAGAATATTATGTCCTTTTTTTTAAGACTATATTTTATTTTATTTATACTCTTTAATTATAATTTCCTGCAAAAATAACCGACCAATGTCCATCGATTTTATTAAAAAATATATAATTATCGACCGATTTTGGAATATTAACTTTAATTTATTTTAAATGAAAAACGGATCAAAGTTGGTCAGTTTCTTGAAAAATAAATTTTGTAGAAAGCAAAAATAGTTTTTCGCATTTTTGCGCAAATAAAACCGATCAAAGTTGGTCGGTTTTATTAAAAAAAAATTGAAAAATAAAATATTTTGAAAAACTGGCCGACTTCGGTCAGTTTTCTGTCAATTGTTTTGACTGGCCGAAGTCGGTTGGTTGAGCACAGTTGATTTTGGCTGAATTTCTAGTAGCGTATACAAATTCATACAATTCATAGCTCGAGAAACTTGCAGATTCAAAATGGCGACAACAATCCTAGATCACAATCGCGCTTTGTATCTTCGTCCTTCGGACACAACATGTGTGCTGATTATCTCAATTCAGCTGACTAGATTGGAGTATTGCTCCATTTGGAGGCATGCGATGTGAATTCAATTACTTGGAAAGAACAAGCTAGGTTTGATCGACGAAACATGGAAAAGGGAGGATTTTAGCTCCGATTTAGGCCATTAATGGGATAAGTGTACCGCAATTTTGGTTGTATGGATAATGAACTCATTTTCGAAGTAATGTGTAACAGGAATGTTATATTGAAATAATGCTAGTGTTGTTTGGGAGGGAGATTTGACAGGGTAAATATGTCACGGATATATAAGTTGCGTAAGGGGATTGCAACAATTACACATGGAAATGACAGTGTTTCTGTATATTTCAAAACTCAAAGACCATTAGGATGAATTTGACAGTATGATTCCTCCTCCTTGCAATTGTTTAAGATGTAGGGATTTTATGGAACACATGCATAGGCAGAAAATAGTGCAAATTCTTAATAGGCCTAAATGAGAGTTATGAACAGGCACGCAGTCAGATTTTGATAACTAATCCTACACCGACTGTGAACAAAGCTAATTATATGATCATTGAGAGACAGAGTCAAAGAGCATTGACTAATTCCCCTATGGCAGGTGAAGGAATATATTTAACAGCTTTGCCAGCTAGTAAATGAGGTACTTATAAGAAGCAAAGGAATCAGAAGAAAAAGAGGAATTCGAATCTCCAATGTGACTTCTGCAAAATGAAGGGATATCCTAAAGAAGGCTACTACAAAATCATAGGTCATCATACTGATTTCAAAAGCAAAAGAAAAGGGAACATGACTATATCCTATAATGCACAAGCTGAGAATGTTAATACAAATATGACAAGTTTTAATGTTGTTGGCCGGAGTGAATTTCATGATACTGGAATAGGAAACTTACCTAAGGCACCTTAACTCACTAATGAACACTACAATCAGATCTTGAAGCTACTTAGTCAAGATCAATCTGTTGATGGCTTAGCTAATATGTAAGGTATTGTTCATTCTCTTCTAGCCTATGTAGGAAAAGGATACTGGATAATTGACATTGGTGCAACCAATCATATAGCAGCAGACTTGAAGTTAGAGTAGTTAGTCCATCAAGCAATAAAATATTACATTTACCAAATGGAGAAATCACAATTGTATCACATGTTGGGAGTTGTAAGCTTATAGATATAAGGGAAATAAGAAATGTGCTCTATGTTCTTGATTTTCAGTATAACCTTTTATCAATGTCTAAAGTAACTAGAGATCTTCACTGTATGGTTGGATTTTATCCTGATTTCTGCATATTCCAAGACCTCTCTAGTGGGAAAGTGAAGTGAATTGGCAGGGGAAGGATGGCCTCTACCTGCTAGCCTCACAACCACCTGCTAGGAGTGAAACTAAGGAGAAGACAACAACAAACGGATTATGTGCACAACAAGTAGAGAAAGATGTATTGCTTTGGCACAGGAGGTTGGCTCATGCATCTGGGAATTCACTGAAGGAATTGTTTGGTTTTAGTATCGATGAATGTAAAAATATTTTGGATAATTGTGAAGTCTGTCCATTAGCTAAGCATATAAGAGCGCATTTCCCTTCTAGTATTACTAAGTCAGAACATATTTTTCAATTACTGCATTTGGATGTATGGGGACCCTATAGTACACATACATTTGATGGGAATAAATTCTTTTTAACAAGTGTGGATGACTATTCAAAAGTGACTGACTTGGATATTTTTGCTCAAGTTCAAAATTGATGTGACAATTGTTGTGAGATCTTTCCTTAAAATGATCCATACTCAATTTAATGTTGTAGTTCAGAAAGTAAGGTCAGATAATGGTGGGGAGTTCTTGAGCTCAGATATTCAAGAATTGTTTCATGGATTGGGAATTATTCATCAATGATTTTGTGTTTACACACCCCAACAAAATGGGGTGGTAGAGAGAAAACACATGCATCTTCTTGAAGTTGCTAGAGCTATCAGATTTCAGGGTCACATACCATTGCATTTCTCGTGACATTGTGTGATGGCTGCCGCATATCTCATAAACAGACTGCCCTCTAAAAATCATGGAGGAAAGTCTCCTTATGAGTTGTTTTTAACAAGAAACTTAGCCTAACTCATCTAAAAACTCTTGGTTGTTTGTGTTATGCTAGTGTGCTGCCTAGGAGAGATAAATTTGCTTGAATAGAAATCAAAGCTGTATTCATGGAATACTCTGCTGTCTCGAAGGGATATATTCTATATGACTTGAAGAAGCACAGGTTCTTTGTTAATAAGGATGTCCTATTCAAAGAGAATATCTTTTCTTTCCAATCTATGCACAGGACACTGTGCAGATGAGTACTCAAGGATATCAATTGATATCTGAAGATATCAATCCTTTTATGCCACCTGCAGATCTGACCCCTAAGGATTTGTTGGACGCCTCACCTATTTATGAACCTACAGATGATGAAACTACACTACAATCTGATACACCAGTGAAGGCTTCTCTTCTATCAGATTATCTCCTTCCTTCTATTTCCAACATATCACCTACTTCTAATGACCTTCCTAAGTCCTTTATTGCCATAAATGCTCCTGAGACCTTGAGGAAATCTCAAACGCAAACCAAGGAGCCTATATGGTTATCTGATTTTGTAACCAATACCAAGAAGCCAAATTTAGTTATCTATCCTATAAGTTCTTATCTGTATTATGATAAATTGTCTTCAGCTCATCAAGCCTATCTGCGAGCTTTTTCTTTCATTGCAGAACCTACTTCCTTCTTGGAGGCTTCTAAGGATAAGAGGTTGGTTGAAGCTATTAAATTAGAGATACATGCCTTTCAAGATAATAACACTTGAGAATTAGTTTAATTGCCACTAGAGAAAGTTCCAATTCGATGCAAATGGGTATACAAAGTGAATCTCAAGGCTAATGGTGTGGTTGAAAGATTCAAGGCTCGACTAGTTGCCAAAAATATAACCAGTAAAAGGAAATAGGCTACATTGAAACTTTCTTACCGGTGGTCAAAATAGCCACTATAAGGATAGTCCTTACACTTGCAGCTGCTCAACACTGGTTTGTCCATCAACTTGACGTGTATAATGCATTTTTACAAGGTGCCCTGACCTACATGATGAATTATACATTGTGCTTCCTTAGGGATTTTCAAGTCAGGAGGAGTATCGTACGGTATGAAGAATTGTTGAATCCCTTTATGGGCTGAAACTAGCTAGTCGACAATGAAATTTGAAATTAACTAATGTTTTACTCAAGTATGGTTTCAGTCAAAGTAATTTGGACCACTCATTTTTCATCAAACAAGAAGGAAACAATACAGTGGTCATCCTAATCTATGTGGATGACATGTTAGTCACTAGGAATACTTTGAAGTTTATAGAGGAATAATTTTCGGTTTTCGTTTTCGGGTTGATGTGGCAATCATTATTGACTTATCCTCATATCATTCCTCCTAGTGTTCGAATGCGAAGAATACAAATTTGAGCACTGGAATTTTTGCACCTTCGTAGACCCCATTAATGAATTGCTAGACAATCATATGCTCGGTAACAAACATCGCTTCCACTTCAAAATTTATGCTATCGAGAAAAAGACTATCTAACAATCCTTTTATGGTTTGCACTTGTGAAAGGTTGGGTAACCTTTGTCCTATAGAAAACTTAATTTCGCGGTGAAAATTTTGCTATTGAGCCAAAGATTATTTAACCATTCTGGAGTGGATCTTTACTTGTGTGTCTTGTTATTAAAAGTCTTATTCCTGCTATTGAAGCTTTCTTCGTAGTATGCTTTCTGTTGCTGCCTCATTAAAACCTTGCAAGAAAAACCCAATTGGGACAAAAACTGAATGAAGGGAAAAAAAGTGCAGCATATACTTTCCTGTCGGATAATGTTCATCAGCAATAATATCTTTTGACGTGTGCCACATTTCAGTTGCTGGGAAACTTGTCTACATCTTGGTTCTCCAATTTATACGAACCTTTTCTGGATATAGCTGAAACTCGGTAGGGGCCTTGCCATGTTGGACCTAGTTTTTCCTGTATTGTGTTCCTAGGTGTTTAAGTTACTTTCTTTAAGACCAAGTCTCCTACTTTGAAATAATGGAGGTTGGCTTTTCGATTATAATACCGCTCCATTCTCTACTTTTGGGCTGCCATTCTTACATGCGCCAAGTCCCTGCGCTCATCGAGTAGCTCTAAGTTGACTAACATTGCTTCATTGTTTGATTCTTCATCTGCTATGAAATATCTCAAGGTGGGTTCCCCTATTTCCACATGGATTAGTGCTTATCCACCGTACACAAGGGAAAAGGGATTTTCTCCTGTGCTCGATTTGGCCATTGTTCGGTATGCCCATAAAACTTTGGGTAACTCCTCGGGCCAATTACCTTTAGCCGCTTCCAACCTTTTTTTGAGGTTTTGTATAATTACTTTGTTCATTGACTCCACTTGACCGTTTGCGCTCAGATGATAGGATTAAGATGTGATCCTCTTTATTTTTGAATCTTCGAGGAACTTTTTGACTTTTGCACCAACAAATTGTGGCCCATTATCGCATGCTATCTATTTTGGTATTCCAAACCTACAAATTATATTTTCCCACAAGAAATCCACCATTTCGCGCTCGCCGATCTTTTGATAAGGACCTGCTTCCACCCACTTAGAAAAATAGTCAGTCAAAATTAAAAAACTCTTATCTTCATAAGAGTCGGTGGTAGTGGTCCGAAGATGTCCATCCCCTACTTCATAAATGACCACCAGGATAGAACCGAATATAATGGTTCTACCAGTTGATGCACCAATGGTACATAGCGTTAGCACTTATCACATTTTCGTACGAAGTCTTTGACAACTTATTCCATGCAGGGCCAATAATACCAACTTTAGTACTAAGGAATCTGTGCCTGAATGGTTGTTGCATACCCTTTCATGAACTTCTCGCATGACATAGTTAGCTTCGGATTCCTCTAAGCATCGGGTCAACGGGCCTTGGAAAGACTTTCTATATAATTGGCCTCTCGAAGTTATATCGCATTTGTTTTGGTGTGCAATTGTCACAACCCGGACCCGGTCGTGATGGTGCCCAACCCTAAAGCTAGGCAAGCCTGACCAACAGTCTCTCCCAATTCAACAATAAATCTCAAAAACCGACAATTTAAGGAGAAAAAAAAATAGTTTTAGAATAATAATCCAATATTTATCAAATAATAATACTGAGAAATACAAAGTCTGATAAAAACACTCCCAAAAGATTTGGGGTCACGAGTTTAGAGCCTCTAAAACAATCTGAATAACAATATTTGAACGAAAATACTCAAGTCTGGAAATGTATATATATAAATAAAACTGAAATAGGAAGATTAGTCAGGTCCTGCGAACGTCAAGCAGCTACCTCAATAAATCTGATAAGCTTTTGAAAATAAAGACTGCTCAGCTAAGCCTCCGGTGCACCTGAATCTGCACACAAGGTGCAGGGAGTAGGGGTGAGTACTACCAACTCAGTGAGTAATAAGCATATAAAATGTCTGAAGATAAGAAATCCACGAAATGCCACAAAGCAAAGCTAAAACTAACAGTCCGACACCTTACTACGAACTAACAGCCAAACAACTTCAAATATAACAGTCAAGTAAAATGTAAGGATGCAATGCAATGCACATGAACACGCTGTGGTGTATAGCCCGATCCATTTAACGTCGACGGCGCTCACTAGGGGTGTGTACAGACTCCGGAGGGGCTCCTTCATCCCAAGCGCAATATAATCATAATATTCGCTGCGGCGTGCAGCCCGATCCATACTCAGTCCACAATATGCATATGAGTCACGTAACAGATTCAATTAATTTCCCAATTTCCAATTTATTAAGAAGAATATACTTTGGATATTTAACTTTAGGAAAAGTGACTTAGCATTTCATAACACTGATTAAACACATGACTGAGATCAATGATTATACGAAGCATGCTATCGCAATGATATTCATCATCTAAGGATGCTATAGATCGGCACAAGGCCCCAAACACGGCAATAAGCCCAGATATATTCAATACAGGGTGCGTATCAGTCGCCAATATAGAAATATTCTTGTTCGGGATGGACCAAGTCACAATCCCCAGTCATAACTAGACCCGCACTTGCCATGGGGTGCGAGTCACGCCCTACAATAGCGTCACAATGTGATAAGCCAGGGTTTCAAACCCTCAGGCCATCATATACACCAACTACTCACCTCTAACCGGCCGTAGAATGGTCCGCAATCCCTTTTCCTTTCGTATCGACCTCCTCGCGCGTCGAATCTAGTCAAAATCACAACGAATACATAAATATGGGTTAAAGAAACAGAACCCAATCAAAAATACTCAAAAAGTACTAAAATTCACGAAGTTGGTAAAACCCAAGCCGGGCCCATTTCTCGAAAAATTCCAAAATTTACATCACTGGGTTTCTCGCCTCGCCACGAGTCTATGCGTATCAAATTTACAAAAATCGGAGTTCGTTTGCCCCTCCAACTCATATTTAAACTCTCTTGAGTTTTCAAGCCCTAACCTTCATTTTTAACCTTTAATTCCTTGAAATTCAGTGATTAATCAATGTTTTTACACCAAAATAACATATTACGAGGCCAATAGTTCTTACCTGATGAAGCACCTTCGATTCCTCATCAAAATCGCCCAAGAACAGCCCTAGTCGAAGTCCCAAATATTTTCTTAACTTCTAAAAATCGCAAACACTGTTCATTAAACACAGACCCGATTTCCGCTTCTGCGGTCATTTAACCGCACCTGCGGTATCGCTTCTGCGACACAATGGACCGCTTATGCGGTCTCACTTAAAATTTCGGGGGACCGCTTCTGCGGTGAATTATCCGCTTAAGCGGAACCGCTGAAGCGACCATTAGTCCGCTTATGCGGAATTTTCCTGGGCCACGCCTGACCGCTTATGCGGCCATCCCACTGCATCTGCGGAACCGCTTCTGCGTTTCCTTTTCTGCAGATGTGGAAACAACAGAAAGCAGAAGTTTCAGACCTGCAACATCTTCCAAAATTCCCGTTTAACCACCCGAAATCATACCGAGGCCCCCGAGACCTCAACAAAAAATACCAACACATCCTATAATCTTATTCAAACTTGTTCCAATCCTCAAAACACGTCAAACAATGCTAAAACTAATAAATTTATCGGATTCAAGCCTAGTTTCATCAAAACTTCCGAAATGCGCGTTCAATGAAAAACCCAACCAAACGATGTCCGAATGACCTAAAAATTTGCAGACATATCCAAATTCACCTAACGGAGCTACTGCAACTCTTGGAATTCTATTCCAACACTCGGATCAAAATCTCACCTACCATCCGGAATTCGCCAAAATCCAACCTTAGCCAATTCAAGCCTAATTCTGCACCGGACCTCCAAATTCAATTCTGATTGCACTCCTAAGTCACAAATCATCCCCCGAAACTAGTTGAATCATCGGAAATCCATTCCGATCCTTCTAACTCATAAGTCAACATTCGGTTGACTTTTCCAAACTAACCTTCTCATAAAGAGACTTATTGTCTCATTTCTAACCGAACTCTATACGAATTACTTCAAATTCTCCAAACACATATAATAAAACATATAGAAGCATAAAATGGGGAAAACGAGGCGGTAACTCCTGTAACAACGGGTCGGGTCGTTACAGTAGTGCCCGACATGCTTGGGGTCTTCGGGTAGCTTCCCGTGCTCAAGATGATCAATGATTTCATTTCTCCAGTCCTAGAACAAATTATTTGCAATTACCTTATATTAACCATCTATATCTGGGACCTATTTCATCAATTGTACTACTGTCCCGAATTTTGATCCCTTTATTTCTGTTGATGATCCGAGGTTAGCCAGTGTGTCTACTTCTGCATTACCTTCCCTCGGGATATGAGTAATTGACTACTGCAGAAATCATGCCAACAGAGCCTGGACCTTTACCACGTATTGTTGCATGCGCTCCTTTTTGGTTTCGAAGATCACGTAGACCTGATTTACCATAAGTTGTGAGTCGCATTTGATTTTGATGACCTTTAAGTCAAATCCTCAGGCCATTACAAGTCCTGCAATCAAAGTTTCATTCTCTATTTCATTATTAGTTAAAGGGACCATTTTGATGGCTTGCCTCAGGGTTTCTCCCGAAGGCGTGATTAATATTATACCAAGCTCGGACCTTTTTACGTTGGAAGCTCAATCCATAAATAAAGTCCAAATCCCTGATGTTGATTCTCACACCATTACTGCCTCTTTGAGATCCAAAGGTAGTAATCTCGAATTAAAATCATTCACAAAGTCGCCACGACTTGTGACTTAATTGCAGCCCTTTGTTTATATTCTATGTCAAACTCACTTATTTCAACGTCCTATTTGGCCAATCTACCTGAGATCTTGGGTTTATGAAGGATGTTCTGTAAAGGGAAAGTGGTCACCATGGCTATCGGGTGACATTGCAAGTAGGGCCTCAACTTCCGTGCGGCGACTACGAGAGTTAAGGCTAGTTTCTCAAAATGTTGGTAGCAATTTTCTGCTACCGTTAAATTTTACTAACATAATAAATGGGAGACTACATACATTCGTTCTGATGGAATAAAACTATACTTACCGCGATTTCCGAAACCGTGAGGTAGACTAAAAATGTTTTACCTTCCTTTAGTTTAAAAAGTAGCTGAGGGCTTGACAAGTTCCTTTTTAAATCTCTCAAAGCCTACTGGCTCTCTGGGGTCCATTCGAATTTATTTTTCTTTTTGATTGGTGCGAAGAAACGGTGACATTTTTCTGATGACCGGAAAATGAACTTGCTTAAGGCTGCCATTCTCCACCTAAGCATTTGAACTTCCTTCACATTTGATAGTTGGTCTGGGATATCTTCGATGGCTTTGATATGTCGGGTTTTACCTCAATCCTGCGATACCAAAAATCCTAGGAACTTGCCGGAGCTGACCCGGAACACGCATTTTTTGGGGTTAAGCTTCGTGTTATGCTTCCTTAGGATATCAAAATTTTCTTATAGATGCTTAAAGTGATCACCTGCATTCAAAGACTTAACAAGCATATCGTCTATATAAACTTCCATAGTTTTTGCTATTTTCTTTTCAAACATTTTGTTCACGAGCCGTTGATAAGGGGTTCCAGCGTTCTTTAACCCGAAGGGCATCACATTATAGCAATATGTGCTGAAATTTGTTATAAACGAAGTCTTTTCCTGATCCTCCGGGTTCATCATAACTTGGTTGTACCCGAAATACGCATCAACAAAACTCATTAACTCATGCCCATCCACCGCGTCAAGCATTTGATCGATGTTTGGCAGCGGGAACGAGTCTTTCGGGCACGCCTTATTCAAGTCCTTATAATCTACACGTGTGAAATATTTTGTTCTTCTTAGGAACTACAACTACATTAGCTAGTCAGTCGGGATACTTTACCTCTCGGATTGACCCAATACTAAGCAAGTGAGTTACCTCCTCTTTGACGAATTTATTCATGACTTCCGCAATAGTGCATTTCTTTTGTCTTATCGGAGGTATGTGGGGTCCATACTTAACTTGTTTATGGCTACCTCTTTTGGATACCTGTCATATCCACATGCGACCATGTAAAACAATCGGTATTAGATTTAAGAAACTGAATAAAGCTAGACCTGAGTTCAGGGTATAGTCCTATCCCCAAGTGGAATTTCCTTTCTAGGAATTCTTTGAACAGTGCAACTTGCTCAAGCTCTTCCGCTGTGGATTTTGTTGCATCCATCTCTTCTAGAACCTAGAAATACCTCGGCACCTAATAATATTCCGACGTTTCTACCCCAAGGCTAACTTTATCTAGTTTTGGAGCAGGCACCAGTTCCTGTAGTTGCTATGCTGCGTGTCCCTTTCCTTTGCTACTAGAGATTGAAATTACCTTCAACTTCCTTGACACCGGTTGCTCACTCCTTATCTGTTTAACTCTTTCAGGCATTGGAAACTTCAGTAATTGATGATATGTTCATGGTACAACTTTTATCTCGTGCAACTATGGCCTTCCCAGAATAATGTTATTTACCATATCATCGTCTACCACTTCTAAAAGAGTTGTTTTCACAACCCCTTCGGTGTTTTTGGGAAGCAAAATATCTCCTCAGTTTGTCACAATCGTGACGTTAAATTCGGAGAGGAGTTTTGTGGCTGGAATAATGCTTTCGGTGAGTTTAGCTTGCTCCAATACTCTCCATTTATTAGCCGAACTTCTTGGATCCACTAGAACATGTTTAATTTCAAAATCTAGCACATTTAAAGAAATTACCGGTGCATTATTGTGTGGTAGCTGTAATCTGTCTGCGTCCTCCTCCGTGAAAGTGATACCATCTTCCGCTACCTCCTGGAGTATCTTGCTATGGGTTATTGATACTTTTATCTTTTTTGCTGCCGAGAAGGTGACTCCATTTGTTTTGTTCCCTTCGAAGATCATGTTGATTATCTAGCGCATGGTATCTTTTCCTACTTTCGAGGATTCCGCATTGTTACGACCGTAATTGTTCTTAGCTCGGTCACTTAAGAATTCTCTGAGATGACCATTCCTTGTTAGTATTGCCACTTCTTCCTGGAGATGACAGCAGTCCCCAGTTCGGTGGCCATTCATCATGTGGTATTCACACTATAAGTTGGGATCCCTCTAGTTAGGATCAAATCTTATCCGTTTTGGGAACCGTGCTTCTTTGATGTTTTTCATGATTGACACCAATTCTACTACGCTGACGTTGAAATTGTTTTCTAACAGCTTAGGGTAGGAAGGATCCCATGATGCTGTCTCTTATTTATCACGCAATGATCTATTATTTCAACCACGATTAGTCCTTTTGTCGATGGAAAACCTGTCCGTTGTCTGAGAGCCTCTGTCGCAACCTTCAGTTCATTCATAGGGCAAAAACCAACCTTTCGATTGTTGTCTGTCCATGTCGAACTTGTTTTTTGATATTTCTCTATTCTTCTCCTGTCCTTTGGTCAATGATGGAAAGCCAACCTGATCATCTTCGATCCTAATATTTGATTCGTATTGGTTGTGGACATCTACCCAAGTCATTGCTTGAAACTTAAGCAGGCTTTATTTTAGGTTCCGGGAAGCATCTGAACTTCTCAGATTCAGTCCTTTGGTGAATGCTTCAGTCGCTCATTCATCCGGGATAGCAGAGAGTACCATTCTCCCCTTCTGGGATCGGGTAACGAACTCTCCTAGCAACTCGGATTCTTCTTGGGAAATCCTGAATATGTTGGCTTTTCGAGCCTTTACTTTTCTGGCCGTGGCATGATCCTTGATGAAAGAATACACGAGCATCTCAAGGGTGTCTATGGAATGCTCGGGTAACAATAAATACCACGTCAAGGCTCTCCCTATAAGTGTCTCTTTGAATTTCTTCAGAAAACAGATTATATTTCGTGAGGAGGTAAATCATTTCCCTTCACCACTATTTATAGGTGGTAGTATGCTCTTGAGGGTCTGAAGTTCCATCGTACTTTGGCACGTCAGGCATTTTAAACCACTTCGAGATTAGTTCTTGTGTTGCGCTTGGTTTGTATGGAAACTTAGTATATTTCTTTGAGTCCGGTCCTTTCAGCACCGGTGGTGCACCCGGGATTTGGTCCATGCGGGCATTCACTTCCCTTATGAACTGTAAGTGTTCGCTCTTGAAGTTATCGTTTGCATTATTGGGATCGGATTACCCACCCCCCCAGCCCCATCGGAGCCAACATCACCCCTCGAGGTGTTATTGTGGACCCTCAGAATTATTTGATTTATAGGAGCACCAAGAGGAACCGTCTATCGACTGTTTGCATTATTCGAAGTCCCCAACACTGCCTGCTTCAAATCTATCATAACTTTATCTTGTCGTGTGAGGTGACCTAGAATTATCTCCTATTGCTCTTGCAAGACCCTTACCATGTCAACGACATGTTCCTCCTCATCATTATCAAGATTTGTCTCCTGAACATGATGAGGATATTGCCAGTCATTCACCAGTGTGGCGGCGTTCCTCTCATCATGGGTGCCACTGATTTAGTCCTCAAAATGAGGCTGATCCCCTCGAATCTCAAGATTGTGCGTGTTGTTAACACCGCTATCTTGAAAAAGTTTTATTCCTTAAGTTGTTTTGAATTTTGTCATATCCGTATTGTATGACTTCGCAAGGATTTGCTTGTTATGCTGAGTTTAATATCAAAGATGATGAAACTCTGAGAGATTTTTTGAGGACTCTGGATGGATACCGGGAATTTATTGAGATAAAACTATTGGAAATGTATGTCATGGCTCAAGAAGTTCGCAATAATGAGGTTGTGCAAAGTAGGGAAATCCCTCAATCATCTAGTGGTTATTTTGGAGCAGTTTTAGCCAGACAGGTTCCATCTGAAAGAGTTTATCCTAATATAAACTTATCTCCACGGGCAAATGAGGAGCACAAAAATAATTTCTCTCCTACTTTTCATAATCCACAAGACGAGTGATAAACTTCAATTTTCCTTTGTGTTGCGAAGTTTATTGTTGTTATATTTAATTTGTAATAAAACTCATATATTCCACATGGCGTGCCGACCATATATGAATTTTACAAGTTATGAACCAACACCCAACTGGAATATGCGTAGTTCTTGTGTGTTGGATCATGGTGGTCCATCCGGGAGTCATCACCAACTGGATAATGTCCATCAAGGAATGTCAACACATTATGATTTGTAAGTGTAGTGATATAGCTATATGTGAAGTATTTATCAATTTGAGTAACTCATTATTATGTTGGTTATGCAGTGAAAACGAGCAACTTGAACGTCCTGTCCTGAATCAATTGCCCAACGTTTTAACTGGTGATATGGCAAATGCACAGAGTCCGGAAGAGAATAGTGATTATGACAAAAATGCCGATGAGTCCAGAGATAAAATACCCTTCCCTAACGAGGGTGATGATGAGGAGGAAGAGAATGCTGGACTTGATTTGTCGAAGGAGCGTGCTCCACCCCCCCTCGTTAGACCAAAAGTGTATGAGTCCCATGTGCCGTTTCATTCAACGAAGAATCCCTACATTGATCATTTTCCAAGTATGCCGGATATGGATGCCCTCACAAGGGATCTTTATCATTCCCTTTTTACTCGCAAAATCGGGTTTCGACATGTGACAACTCTTTTAAGGAAGGGGTTAAAGGAGAGAGTCTCCGCCTAACAGGTTTGAAGTGCGTTACGACACTTATTTTGCAGATAACTCTGTTTGGACTAGTTTGCGTCACTAATGATCAGGCAAGGGCTCAAAATTACCTCGAAGAGAATGTGTTAGGCACTCTTTGAGATCCACAACGGTGGATCTCGGGCAAACTCAATTATATGACTTAGTCTATATGATCAAAGACATGAAAATAAGCAATTTTGGAAGTTCATTGTTAAATGCAAATAATTGATTTATAGGCAAGATCAGGGGTCCTAATTTTTTTAACCTAAAGGATCACCCCGTGCAACATAAATAATACTTCACAACTCCCAAAAAGATGGGGTGTTGCTCATATTATTCAGCGGGCACAGACTATCATCTCCTGCTACCCTATTACTATCTTTAAGTTGTTACCTAAAGTACACTAGTTGATTCTAAACTGTTCCCTATGCGTGCACTACCCGTCCTATGCCTACCAGTCCAGGAGGCTTTGGACCTCTATTTAAGTAGTTCTAGACTTCACTTAGGCTTCTTAAAATGATAAAACTAATCTACATGCAAAACAAGTTGGACTTCATATAAAAGCAGTTAAGGGCTCAATTTAGCCACCACTCTTTGACAACGAATACACGCAAACACATTGGGAATTTGACAGTTTTAGAATTGAGACGAGTTAAAAACATTAAGCCCTATAGACATGATTTTTATGTTACCTTGGATTTCAAACATGCAGCAGTTTCATATGTAAAATGTAATCTTATAGACATTATTTCTGAACAGGTTCACAGTTTAGGGAGTCTAATATTGCATGATCATTATTGAGGCTACAGGTTATAAGTTATTGATCCTATAGACATGATTGCTAAATGATAAAGGATTCTCATAGTAACGCTGTAATTTTGACGTATTAGATATCTAGTCGTTATGGGATTATGCAGTAAACTTGTTTGAAGACATAAGGTTTGCAACTTTAATAGAATATTCTATAGGCAAAATTTCTAGAAATTGACAATTATCCTTGATTTTATAATATTTTATCTTTATAGGCATGCTTTCTAGGCTGGTTACTATAATGAGAATAACAGAAATGGGATCAAATCTGATTATGTTCCTATAAGCATGATGTCTATGTGAGTATTGTAAAGAGAAGGTATTTGTGAATCAATGTAATCCTATAGGCATGCTGTCTATGCGAACATGCTCCAATTGAAGGACTAATCATTTATTTTCTATAGGCTTGATTTCTAACAAACATGTGACAGCATAATATATTAAACTAATTGAACACCTATAGACAGGTTATCTATCAAACATGTAGGGGCGGAATATATTTGAGCAAATTAAACACCTATATAAAGGATTTCTACCTATTTCATGCAATATTAAATAAGCCCAGTTTCCCAATTTTACTAATACCCCAATTGTTATTACATCATTATTACAGGACCAATAAGTGAAATAAATTACAAAGTTACAAAATAAATATAGTGGGCCTAAGACAGGCCCAAAGTACACCCGGCCAGGCCAAACCTTCAATTTCAAGTCCACATAGTTCAGAACAGCCGTGAAGACAGTTTTCATATCCAAAACCCAATAGCCATAAGAAATATATCCATGTACACAAGCCCATTGGCTTATTCAGCAAGTGAAATGGAGCAGAATTGAGCAATTAGAATAAAGGCAAAGAACCTTGGACCCTAGTGTGTCAGAGTTCCCAAGGGCTTCAAGAACCTAGGGCAGCGCTTACACTTGGAGGTTAATAGAGGAGATTCAGGGATAGACTGGGGACCAAGTCATTGTGTGTCAGAGTTCACAAGAGTCTCAATTGGACCCCTAGCAGTGCTCACACTAGGGAGATCAGTAGGAAGAGCTTTGATAGCCTTGGCTTTCAATCGGCTAAGAATAAGGAGTTTAGAATAACAAAAGTGATAATGAGAGAGAATGAACAAGAAGGACAGGACTGAAGAGTACATGGTGAGAACATAGAGAAAATAATCAAACATGCTTTAGTTGTAAAAGTAGACTTATAAAACACTCAGAAGAACAAGTTCCATACCTAGTGTATAAGTTATCACATATTAGCAAATAGGTTTGCAGGATTGGTATACACAGACTCACAATAAGGAAAAGGTTCAAATTATGTGAAGTATAGATTCTAGCGAGAATCATATTGACTGGTAGCAGAATTCAAACAGGTAGAAAGCTACTTATTGCAAGAATTATGTAAGTAAAACATGTTTAAGTGACAGGGTTGCTACCAGAATCAAACACATAAAGAGAGGATAAAACGCAAAGGTTCTAAACATCAGTAAATTGCAACACATAAGCTAGGCGAGCTTAAAAAGATATTAATCGATTCAAATCAGGTTTAGGAATGTCTCAAATTTCCAACATAATGGAGTTAAAAAAATTAGAGAAACCTAAAATTGATGTAAAGCAATCAGAATTGCATACAAGAACAACCTAGAAAACACCTTAAACTACAATCTCCAGAAATGAAAACATATGCAAGTTTTAGGCAAATAGGAATGGAATGACAAAAGTTCAGCAACTCACTAGTTAAGCGAGAAAACAATAAAGAACAAAGTCCACAGTACCAAGAACCCAGAATCTCTGCCCTTGGATTTTAGCCGGGTAGAAATCATAATATAGAACAAGAGTATGAGAGAACGAAGAGTAGTTAACTTCAGTTTTTAGTGAATTTTTCAACGATTTCTAGTCTTCTCTTAAACGAGAATGGGGAGGGGTTTATATAGCAGTAGAAATCGAACAGCCAAATAAGGAAAATCATCAGTCAACAACAACAACAATAAAACCCAATAAAATCCCACTACTGGGGTCTGGGGAGGGTAATGTGTACGCAGCCTTACCCCTACCCCCAAGGAGTAGAGAGGCTATTTTTGAAAGACCCTCGGCAAAATCATCATTCAAACACTAGAAAGGAAGGAACATCACATGCAATCGAAAATAGTAAGGAAAAGAGAGCAATTTCAAAACCCTAATTTTAAAGAAAGTACACAAATTCGCAGATTCAAAAATAAAAATAAAATTCAAGCATTGCATAGAATAAGATAAATATAGATGGAAATATCACTTAGAAATCAAAGAATCGAAATAGTTTTGGTTCGATCTAAAAGAGATCTAAAACCTTAATTTTTAGAGTAAGTAAGAATCAACAAAGATACACAAAGATCCATACCCATAATAGAATAACATAGATGGAACAGTGAAAAGGTCAAGAATTTGAACCGAATTTGGTTCAGTTATTGTGAGATCCTCTTGCAATGTTTAGGCAAGGGGTATATAAAAGGATCTAGCACCGAGGGGTCAGATATGGAAAGAATTAGCCGTATAATCCCATGTCCGATGAGATTAGGAGAGGGATTTGGGGGAAGATGGCTAGGGTTTGGGTAGAGAGAAGGGGGAAGTTTGAGAGAATTCAAAGGTTGCAGGTGGTGAAATGTGATTAGGATTAGGGGAGTGTTAGGGTAATTAAAGGGTGGGAGTAATATGGGTCGTTGATCTCTAATATGGGTCGTTGATCTTAGAGATCAACGACCACGATTAGTTGGGGGTCTTGGGTCGTATAGGTTTAATTTGTTGGGTTGGGTTGGGTTTGGTTTGGTTTTGGTTTAGATGTTATAGGCTGGCACCGGGTAGTTTAGGTCCAAAATTAGGGTAAGGTTTGGGTCAAATTTTAAATACCCAATGTTTAATAAATAAATAATTTATAAAATAATTAATAAATATCAAAAATATCATTTGTGCACTAAAATGATTAAAAATAACTACTTAACATTATAAGAATATAAAAAAATTCATTTTCTTCATAGATAATGTAATTATACATGCATATGGGCTATTATTGCAAAATATGCAATTTAGCCTTAAAATACAAATGTAATTATAAGAGATGCACTAATATATATTTAAAACCTCACATTGGTACAAATGATAAGTTTAGATGATTAAATCATCATAAAAATAATTTGGAGGATAAGTATTGGATATTTATATAATAAAATACAGAAATAAATTAGTTTAAAACTTTTAAAAATTATGAAAAATACTTGTGTGTGCTTGTATATCAAATGATGATGCATAAGGCTGAACACTCATTATATATAAGGTTTGAGTTATAAGGTCTTCTTCCTCCCCCCTCAACTATTGCATTGCAGTCCATGTCTTTATCGTCCATTAATATATCCCTTAGGCCAGCCAAAGCCTTATCTTATTCAGATCCCCATATCACGTCAGCCTGTTAAAATGTCTGTGGAGATGCGGTATTGGCTGTTCAAGCGAGTAATAAGGACCACACTATGGCGGCGACCAATTTTGATACTCCTGCCAGGTATATTCATACCCAAGCCCAAAAGTTGTGTCGTGACGCATTAGCTGTATCGATTTAGTGATCCCCTGGAGATTCTTGCCGATACCCCTGCCGGGTTCATACCCTGTTCATGATAATATGCTTTTAATCTTATTACTCTACCATTTGTCTTTCTCAATTGCATTGACGCCCTCGATGCGATGGTACGTTTCTCCACCCAAACAGTTTGATTAGTGTAAATAGGATCACTTCCATCCCCATAGATGATTACTTCCTGATGATTCTATTCAAACTTCATGGATTTGTATAGAGTGGAGGCTACAGCCCTAGCAGCATGTATTCACGGTTGTTACAATAGCAGATTGTATATGGCGGATATGTCCAATACTTGAAATACAACATCAAACCAAGTCGCACCCATCTGCAAGCATAGGTTGATTTCCCCAATCGTGGCCCTTTGGGAACCATCAAATGCTTTCACGTTCATAGTTCCTGCTCATATCTCATGCAAACATATACCCAACCTTTTCAAAATAGTCAATGGACAAATGTTGACACTCGAACACCCATCTATTCAGACTTTGGCAATGAATTTATCCTCAAACTGCACTGTGATATATTGTAAACTGTTGTGACTTAGTTTTTCTTGTGGCAGCTCATCTTTGTGAGAAGTGATCTTGTGGCTTTCCAACACCTGTCCCACCATATTATCCATTTATCCATTATTGATGTTATTGGGTATATAGGCTTCATTCAACACTTTTATCAATGCATTCCTATGCGTCTTAAAATTCTATAGTGGCGATAGAATAGATATTTGAGCAGGGTTTTGGTAAGATGATCAACCACAGAATACTCTCTTGCTTGCACATTCCTCCCAAGATTGTCTGGTATGTTTTTGATGATAGGTTGCTTGGGAGTAGCTTCTTTACTTGTCCCTGGCAAATGCTCAGGCGTCTAAACCTTACCGGTCCTGGTCATGCCTTGTACGACACCTATTTCTTCTATTTTCTCTTTTCCTTTCCTTCTCGCCTTTGCAGCATAGTCCCAAGGTATATCTTTAGGGTGATAAGAGGGGTTAGGTTCTACCGCCATAGTGAATGGTATGGTTACTTCCACCTCAAACAAGGTTGGTGCGACTGAAGGAGTTGTTTCTTTAACCTCAAACGAATTTGGCATGGTATTTTAACTTCAATCAGTGACTGAATCTGCAATATAATAGGTGTGAGAGTGACTTGATGTATTTTAGGTTCATCCCCTTCACGAATGAGTCCAATTGATCCTTCCGGATCCCATTCTTCATCAGTTTTGATCATATTTACCCCTCGCCCCTGTGATCCAGGAGAGAGTTGTTGCGGACATTTGGTGCAACCTCCTTTGCTTGTATAACCTTGGTGTCAATCAACGTCTAGATCTTATCCTTCAAAGTGCGACATTCGTCAATAGTATGACCCTTCATTCCCGAGTGATAGGCACATGTCTTGTTTGGATTAACCCATTATGAAGAATTTTTCATAGTAACAACGGGAATGGGAGTGACGCAACTTGGTAGCCTTCAATCGCTTAGACAACTGATCGATGGGTTCAGCAATAGGAGTGTATTTTCTGGGTGGTCTTCGGTTAAAATTTGGTCTAGGTTTTTGGTAGTTTTGGCGTGCTGGTGGTGAGTGGTAATATACAGGTTGGGTGTTATAAGTATGGTAAGTAGAGGGGGTTGTTGGTATTTAGGAGGGGAAGCCTGATATGTGGGTGGTGGGGTTCGGTATGTAGAGGAGACTTTGGACCTTGGGCTACCATTACTACACCGACTTCTTTCTTTTTAGATATACTTCCCTATTGCAAGGCATTATTTGTAGCTTGGAGTACCTCAAAATTTGTTACCATCCCGCTTTTAATTCTTTCTTATATTGTTTCTCCCTATTTGATGATGTCAGAAAATTTTTGGTTTTCAATAACTATCAACCTTTCATAATATTGCGGATCCTGAGCTCAGACGAAGAACTTCTTTATCTGTTCTTCTTCCAGCACTGGCCTTACTTTTATAGCTTCCGACCTCCATTGAGTAGCATACTCGTGGAAAGTTTTTATTGGTTTCTTCTTAAGATTTTGATGTAGAAGACATCTGCCACATTTTCTGTGTTGAACCTAAACCGATCCATAAAATCTGATGCCCTGCCTACCCAGTTAACCCATTTCTTCGGGTTTTGATAGATATACCAAGACAAGGCATCTCTAGTGAAGCTCCTCATGAACATCTTCATGCGAATTCTTTCGTCTTTACCAACTCCTACCAGTTTGTCGCAATACATTCTCAAATGCACCTTCGGATCACCTGTTCCATTGAACAGTTTGAACTTAGGAGCTTTGTAACCCTATGTAGTTCTACGTCCAGCTGAATACATAAATCCTCATCGTTTAAACCTTCTATACTTTTATCACCTTTAACGCCTTGGACTTGACTTGTAAGTTTCTTGAGTTCTTCCGCCATATTCTTGATAAGAAGGTCCTTCTTCGCAGATTCGGGTATGTATAGGGTTTGTTATGGAGTACAGGGTAAAGTTTCTACGTATATAGGGTTGCTTTGATGGACTCCAAGAATTTGGGCATAGTGGTGGTCGTTGGCTGAGTTTTGGGGATCGGGGGTAGGTTGTGGTGCATTTTAAGGAGTGTGGTTAGTGGTGGTTTGTGCATACTGAGTCGGAATGTGATGATGTTGTGGAGGGGTCGGTACTGGTGGAAGATTAGGATTTTTAGGTGTTATGGCATACTAATGAGGTGTGGGAGGATTTTGTTTGTTTTGTGGTTTATTGGGAGGTGCAAGGTTTTTTGGTGTTTTGTTGGTTGATGTCGGTGACGTTTAGGGTAAGGGAAAGGTTTTCCAAGGGCTGGACCTGCTCAAGTTCCCCTTGTATCTCCAGTATCTTTTGTTCCAATCGTAAAACCAAGTCATTGTGTGCTGGAGACTCCGACCATCTAAGGTCTCAATTCTCTGCATGTGTAGCATTATCTTTCCTGATACAACTCGCATCATCCATTTTGGTTTTCCCTTGCTTTTAGGATCACTTGGAGGAGGAGGTAGAGGACCTCTAGATCTGGTATGATATGCTGATGATGTCATTATGCACGAACCAACCCTAGGGGATATGAATAAATAAATATAGAAAAGAAGAAAAAAGAAAAAGGTAAACAAGTCAGTAAGGAGTATTAAATGGTTGTTTGCAGTATTTTAACACATATTGCAGAATTATAAATTTGCATCCTAATTTGGGGACCTCATTGCACCCGAGGTAGGCCTAAGTGACATATGGATTTGGAGAAAACTTATGGCAATAACTGCATCATTTCATAATATGATAAATGAAAAAACTTTCTACTAAAACGACAATAATGATAAAGAGTCACTAATATCATTTTCTTTATTACAACCAAAGCCAAAACGAGTCTAGAAAGCAAGTAAAACATAATTCCTAATCTATTTGGTCTAAGATGGACCTTCTCCATGCTTGGCCTTCTTTGCTCCATCGATTAGATTTCCTAGGTCGTGCATGTCCAACAGTAGATATGCCCTTGCTAGGAGCCCTCCTTCATTACCATCTACATTTTGATAGTCTGCAACCCTCTTTCTTATTTTCCCCTCAAGCTCCATTAACCCCTGCTCCAAATACTCCAACCTCTATGTTGACTTAGTAGCGATTCCTCTCCATTCATTGATTGCTTCCACGTCCACTTTGTGTTATTCCAAATGCCTGGCTTTAGACTCAAAAATCCTTTTGCGTAACATCCTGGATTTGACTTATGCTTCAACAGCGTCATCTACAACACTATTATTCAGATTAATCCCTAGCTTGACATCCCCCATTATATCATCTACCAACCATGATGGATAGAAGTGCACGTGGCCGGTATGATACCGATCTAGCTCTTCTCTACAATGATCTTTTGATGCCAGATGTGTTGCACCTCAAACTTGAATGAATGGACTTCCCCTAGAAGTCTGCTTTGTATCGAACCATTTTAGAAACTCGTGGTATAACCTATTTTCTCCTAGCTTGCCTCATAACTCTAATAGAATCATAATGATAGATCCCCCTCAATTCGATTAGCACTAGATGAGGAGTTTCTCTTGATCTGATGATGAATTCACTCCTAGGGAATCACTCGGACATCCAATGTACCTTGTCATTCGTTAGATTTTTGAAGAAGTGTGCCCAGCTCACAGCATTTTTCGGTTGCACAAACTCGTTTGGGATAAAAGTCATTCTCTTCGGATGGTGATAGGCTATGTGGTCATTCCATGGTCGTCGCGGGAATTCTTTACAGTATTCTCCTATCTGAAGGTGTTCAAACAACCACACTTGCAGCAATAGATTGCAACCCTCAAAATGCCTATACCCCATTTTTGCTATGATCTAAAGCCCGATACATATCGGCCAAAATCATAGGGATAATAATGTATGTTTGCCCCTCAATCCCCTCCATTAATACATTAGTAACCATAGCTAGGCAAGTCTGGATCCTTTCTCCTTGTATTGGAAATACCAGCATCCGCAGAAAACAGACAATGAATGCTAAAACTCCACGGTGAGTCCAACCCAAAAAAGTGATGGCAAACTCATCATGGTACATGCGGTATGACTTGTTGTGTCTATAATGTTCATAGAGGAAATAGAATGGTATATAAGATTTCTTCAAATGGGCGAAATCATCATTTTTCCTGAAACCCATCATTTTAAAGAAACCTCAAGGAGTACGGTTTTCCGATACCAACGAACCAGAACTATCCCACAGGAGCCCAGTGAAACCACCTATTTCTTCTAAAAGGGGAGTCATTTCTATGTCACCAAAATGGAAAACGGCTCTCTTCTCATCCCAGGATATAGTAGCGGCCTCGATTAAAGCATTCTTTGGCTGAATGTCTAACATAGAGGGTAGATTCCCAAGGAATATTTTCACATGGTGTTTGTCACTTGGTGGGAGATTTTCTCACCAATCTAGAAGCAAAGGTGGGATATTTTGAACCATGCCGAACCTGGGGACTTCATGCCTCATCTCCTCAAACAAATAGAGTTAGCCATTTCCCCCTCGAGATTTGGCTATTTACACGTTAATGATCAACATATTGGCATGTTTTCACCAAATAATGCACAGATCGTGATTGTGTACATTGGGATTATGGAAATGCCGACGGATTTTAGACAAGTCTTGACTTAGTGAGTTATTACGTGGATTGTGTTCTAACTCATACTAGATTTAGACATGATGCATGCACGGTTAATATTAGAGTGTTGGTTTTTAGAAGAGTCTAGACCGGTACCCTCAAATAGACTACATGCAAGGGAAAGGGAGGAAACTGCCAACTGCACCACTGATCGACTAGTTTTACAGCAAATAAGCCTTTTCAAATTAAAGGGTGATTTAGGAAGAGCGCGGACACTCATCAAGTGCCGCTATGGTAGTAATTACGCACGAGTGAAGATGATGTGGAGCATGATTTATGCAAAGATAAAATAACATGTTGCCAAATATTTTGCATGTTGAAAGCAATAAATGCAGTATTGAATGAAATGTAAATACAAAGAAAGGAAAACAAGGAAGAAGTTAGTTCGCACAATGTGGAAATTGGGGTAAAGTATATAAAGGAGTGAGGGTGGGAAAGACATGATGTAATTCTAAGAAATGTCTAAAGGAATGTGCATGTTATTACAAAACTAAGCAGAGATTTGCATGTGAGATCAAATAAAGGGAAAACGGGGAAAAAGGTGTACAACTAAAAAATAAAAAGGAAACGGGAGTGGTATATTCATGTAGCAGCAAGGATAATAAAGGCATGCTTATCAGAGAAGACTAATTCATATAAACCATGTTTACTTATGGTAAGAGCCTAAAAATGTTGCCATGTCGTCGGGCCCCTTTTTCTTGTGAAATCGGTTTTCGACACGTGATAACTCTTTTAAGAAAGGGGTTAAAAGAGAGATTCGCCACCTAACGGGTTTGCGGTGCGTTAGGGCACCTATTTTCTAGATAACTCTGTTAGGACTAGTTTGTGTCACCAAATATCGGGTAAGGGCTCAAAATTACCTCGAAGAGAATGTGTTAGGCACTCTTCGAGGTCCACAACTGTGGGTCTCGGCCGAACTCAGTTACATGAATTAGTCAGTATGATCAAAGACAGGAAAACAAGGAATTTTAGAAGTTCATTGTTAAGCGTAAATAATTGATTTAAAGGTAAGATGGGGGGGGGGGGGGGAGGTCCTAATTTTATTAGCCTAAAGGATCACCCCATGCAACATAAATAATACTTTGTAACTCACTCAAGATGGGTGTTACTTATACTATTTAGCGGGTAAAGACTATCATCTCTTGCTACCCGATTACTATCTTTTATTTGTTACCTAAAGCACACTAGTTGATTCTAAACCGTACCCTATGCGTGCACTACCCGTCCCATGCCAACGGTCCAGGCAGCTCAAAGTGATAAAACTAATCAACATGCAAAACAAGTTGGACTTCATATAAAGCAGTTAAGGGCTCAAGTTAGCCTCCACACTTTGACAACAAATGCACGCAAACACATTGGACATTTGACAGTTTCAGAATTGAGACGAGCTAAAACCATTAAGCCCTATAGACATGATTTTCTATGTGACCTTGGATTTCAAAAATGCAACAGTTTCAGATGTAAAATGTAATCTTATAGATGTGATTTCTGAATAGGTGCATAGTTTAAGGAGTCTGATATTGCATGCTCATTATTGAGACTACAGGTTATATGTTATTGATCCTTGAGACATAATTGCTAAATGATAAAGGATTCCAGCATCATAATACTGTAATTTGATATATTAGATATTAAGTCATTGTGGGATTATGCAGTAAAGTTATTTGAAGACATAAGGTTTGCAGCTTTAATAGAACACGCTATAGGTAGGATTTCTAGCAATTTACAATTATACTTGATTTTATAATTTTTTTTAATCCTTATTGGCACTATTTCTAGGCGGCTGACCATATAATAAGAATAACATAAATGGCATCTAATCTGATTATGTTCCTATAGGCATGATATCTGCGTGAACATTGTAAAGAACATGTGTTTATGAATCAATGTAATCCTATAGGGATGGTGTCTGTGCGAACACGCTGCAATTGAAGGATCAATCGTTTATTTCCTATAGACATGATTTCTAACAAACACATGGAAGAAGAATATATTAAACGAATTGAACACCTATAGGAAGGTTATCTATCAAATATGTAGGAACATCATATATTTGAGAAAATTAAACACCTATAGGCGGAATTTCTACCTGTTTCATGCAATATTAAATAAGCCCAGATTTTCAATTTTACTAATACCCCAATTGTTATTACATAATTATCACAGGCCCAATGCGTCAAATAAATTATAAAGTTATAAAATAACTGTAGTGGGCCGAAGACAGGACCAAAGTGCACCCGGCCTGGCAAGGCCTTCAATTTAAAGTCTATATAGCTCACAATAGCCTAGAAGACAGTTTTTATACCCAAAATCTAGTAGCCATAAGAAATACAGCCATGTACAAAAGCCCATTTGCTTATTCAACAAGTTAAATGGAATAGAATTGAGCAACTAGAACAAAGGCAAAGAAACTTGGACCCTAGTGTGTTGGAGTTCCCAGGGGCTTTAAGAACCCATGGCAGTGCTCACACTAGTGAATTTCACAGAGGAGATTCAGGGATAGACTGGGGACTAAGTCCTAGTGTGTCAGAGTTTATAAGAGTCTCAATTAGACCCCGAGTAGTACTCACACTAGGGAGGCCAGTAGCAAGAGCCTTGATAAGAATAAGGAGTTCAGAATTACATAAGTTCAGAATGAAGGACAAAACTAAAGAGTATGGGTTGAGCACACAGAGCAAGTAATCAAACATGCTTTAGTTTTAAAAGCAGACTTAGCAAAGACTCAGAAGAACAAGTTCCACACCTAGTGCATAAGTAATCACACATTAGAAAACAAGTTGCAGGATTTGTATGCACAGACTCGCAATAAGGAAAAGGTTCAAATTCGGTTAAGTATAGATCCTGGTGAGAATCATATTGACTGGCAGTAGAATTCCAATAGGATAAAAGTAGGTCATTGCAAGAATTATGTAAGTAAATTATGTTTAAGTGACATGATTGCTACCAGAATCAAACGCATAAAGAGAGGCTATAACGCAAAGCTTATAAACATCAATAAATTGCAACATATAAGCTAGATGAGCTTGAAAAGAAATTAATCGATTCAATTCAGTTTTAGGCATGTCTCAGATTACCAACATAATGGAGTTAAAGATTAGAGAAACCAAAAATTAAAGTAAAGCAATCAAAATTACATACAAGAATAGCCTAAAAAATGCCTTAAACTACAATCTCTAGAAATAAAAACATATGCAAGTGTTGGGAAAATAGGAATTGAGTGACAAAAGTTTAGCAAATCACTGGTTAAGCGAAAAAACAAGAAAGAAGAAAGTCCACAGTACCAAGAACCTATAATTTTTGGCCTTGGCTTTCAACCGGCCAGGAATCAGAATATAGAACAAGATTTTGAGAGAACAAAGAGTAGTAACATCAGTTTTTAACGATTTCCAGACTTCTCTTAAAGGGGAATAGGGAGGGTTTTATATAACAGTAGAAATCGAACACCAAACAAGGAAAATAATCAATCAAATACTAGAAAAGAAAGAACATCACATACAATAGAAATTAGTAAGGAAAAGAGAGCAATTTAGAAACCCTAATTTTAGGGAAAGTACACAAATCGGCAGATTCAAAAATAAAAAAAATCAAGAGTTGCATAGAATAAGATGAATATAGGCAGAAATATCGCTAAAATAAAAGAATCAAACCAGTTTTGGTTTGATCTAAAAGATACCTGAAACCCTAGTTTTTAGGGTAAGTAAGAATCAATAGAGATACACAAAGATCTATAACCATAATAGAATAAGAATGAACATAGATGGAACAGTGAAAAGGTCAGGAATTTGAACCGATTTTGGTTCGATTCTTATGAGATCTGCTTGCCATGTTTATGCAACCATTATAGAGAAGGATCCAGTATGGGGGGGG